>ML787507.1:237272-268551 GCA_009831015.1 Picea engelmannii
ACTGCTCCAATGGAGCAACGCTTGCTGAACTTGGAGTCTCTGGATGAAGATCATCGATCTTCATTACAGAACAACGAGGCAGCTAAAAAATGATCCAAGGCTACCTTTGATCGCCATGTCAACCTTCGATCATTTCGCGAAGGCGACCTCGTCCTGGCCTATGATATCGCCCATGATACCTTTGGCCACAGCAAATTCGAATCACTTTGGCATGGCCCTTACATCATAGCCATCCCTGGGACACTTTTCATCATGAGCCCCCGGGGCGCCTTTTTTTCATATCATGGTCACGTAGACACGTGCATTGTCATATTTATCTAATACACCTTCATATCTTAGATTCTCTTCAGATATTGTTCACTTTGGGTATTTGGTTGTCCTGTGTGCAGGTACTTGATCATCATCCCTCAACATCATTCCTTCAGGTATATACTCAGCACTGGCATGTAGTCTCTCCCACTGTATTGCATTTACATTTCCAGTCACACCCTCTGATATTGGCCTTTAGGATACCCATTCCCGGCTCTGCAGTACTCACACCTCCATTTGCATCTTCGGTACTGTCACCCGGTAGCTTTCTTACCCACATGAGTTGTCCCATTCATAGCACCTTTTGGATTTTTTTTTACACTCATGTTGTTCTTCATTACCCTTTAGGGATGGGAGTCCCGGTAGTCTTTCATCATGTTGCGAATCAACCACATACTTTTTTCCCTCATTTTGCTAGCTTCCCATATGGACTCCCAGATCATCACTTTCTGGTTCTATTCTTTTTACCTGCACCCCCGCAGGATCATGAACCCTCCATTTCATCCACCATCAGTTTGCCCATCTGCGAACCTCTCTCCATTTCACCTACCTCATACAGAAACTCACCAATGGGGCCCCCACCCTTCATTTGTTTTCCATGAAATTTTTGCCCTCGATGGGGCACTCATTTCACACTAGGGCACCCGTTTCTGTATTTGTACATTTTTTTTCCCAAATTATTCATTATTTATTGTACAAACACCTTTATTTTCAGTCATTTCCCTTTTTGTTGTCACCGTTGGCGACTTGCTTCCTTCTTTTGGCCACACGCAACCCATGTCACCCTTAGTTGGAGCTTTGCTTCTCATATACACTTCCCGACATCGTCCATATCTTTCAAGTACTCCACAGGTCACTTACCTTCACCCTCTGAATTTGTTCACTTTGTCCCGCCTCTGGCACAACTCATCATAGGTCTTGTCGTCCCCCTAACACTCGACCTTGTTACACGGTTGCGGCCACTTATTCATCTCATACATCCTCCAACCAGGGCCAGTCTTGAGTCTTCCCACTTCTTGACTTCATTTATGTACCTCTGCCATTTCCTCACCTCAGTAGATTCTATGAAGCACTTTGCTTCTGGGAGTCGCGTTCCCCTTTTTTCGACAGCAACACACTTTTTCCAGAAGGGCGACAGTATCTTGATTCTCATTCTCCATTTAATGAGAGATCTCGGACGGCACAGGGTGAAACACCATTACTCCCTGCTGTCGTTGGCCCCTATAACATTCGACGCCAACACTTTCTCATGTTATGGTGGGTCTTACTTTGCGACTATTGTAGTTCTTTTTATCATTTGTCGAAGACCTCTGAACCTGGTAGGGCCATCAATGCCCACATCATTGTCGTTGCTTATTACCGCGATCATTGCCTATTGTTCAGAGTATATTCCTTTGCAGAATTGTCTTCTGCCTTTTTTATTACCGCCCCCGAGGGTGCTGCAGTTATCTACACCAACACTTCCGTCATCTTTTGTCAGAGTTACATAACACGAGCATGGGGCATGCCTGCCTCGTTTGTACACAGTTGTATATTGTTACGCACCTTATAGAAGGTCGGGTTCTACCGATTCCTTTCTTCTCCAACGGATCGCTCTGAACGGTCTCACTATTGCTCTCTCTTCCAACACCATTCTTAGTAAAAGAAACATTGATGGATTTCAGCTATACGTATGCTCCTAACCTCATCCATCAGGGGGCATATGTTATCACTGAAATTTCGTCTACACATGGCGACAAGAACTCAGCATCGTCAAACAGGAATGAAGTCATTCATGGCACTGAATTAATTTCATAGCATTGCAAAAGGGTCAAAAACTATACAAAGTAACCAAAAATTGAAGGGCGCTTTACAGAAGTTGGGTGCGCGCACATATGCACGGAACAGGAACGTAAAATGAGCAGATACGCGCATGACGCGCGGCTGTTGGAGCAAAAACCCGCGCACCTGCTAAACGGCGCATTTATGGAATTGGTCGGCCTCCCAACCACTAATGGATCAGCTCCCAAGCCGATTTGACTCCCAAATCTGAGCTGAATCCACATGGTAGGCTGGTCAAAGACCTAATTAAGCCCTAAAGAGCCCCTTTTCACACCTCAAAGGGGTTACATAATCACCCAATGCTATGCTATATAAAGCCATGAAGAAACATAATTTTCTCAAGGAATTTCATGTAATGTTATGCTGCTTAGATTGTTTTAAGGACTCACTCCTTGACAATAACACATTAGCACCATTTCATTGAGCCATTCACCTCTCCATTGAGTGCATGTGCTTGGAGTTCTTTCACCATCATTCTCATTTTCTTATTGTAAGGAGAGCAAGTTTGTGAGGGCCTCAAGAGCCTTCCATTGGAGAAAGAAGGGACCCAAGTCCCCTTTCTTCATTGTGCTTTGGATTTCATCAATTGATCAGCCTAAAAACATTGGTGATATTGGTCTTGTTGTCTCTTTTTATTTCTTTATCCATATGCTCATAGTTTTAGTTTGTTTTAATTTAATTCTTGCTTATAGTTTTGTTTTATTTTCTCTAACCCTTTCCTCTACAGTTGTCATGCTCAGCAAGACCCAACTGGGCATGTAAGCACCCTTTATTTGCTCACCAAGTGACAAATTGGGTGAAAACACTTGGTTTCATTCTTTTTGGAGCAAATACCCCAGATGCAGCCACAGATTGTGTTGATAGCACGATCGGTGACCAAGCCATGTATGGAAAGATGGACTAGTTTTTCCCTGAGATTGGGGAATGAGGCCTCGGAGTTCAAGTTCACGACTGACTTCTTCACTTGGTGGAGAAGGTAGTTTATTGTTATTTAGGACTTTCCATATGTTGAAGTGGATTTCTGGGGCAGTGTGGACTTAGTGCTCCCAGAGGGCATTGACTGGGATGTGTCAAGTACGAAACCAAACCTTGTCATGTATTTTTGATTTTATATTTTATATTTTGTTTATGTGTACAAAGAGGGATATTAACAGATGTTTTGTTTCATCATGCAGATAGAGGTTCAACATGTCCAATAAAGATGTCGGCACTAGGGTGTCATGGAGACGTGCAAATAGTTGTGGCGCATAAGGTGGTAGTGGGGGGACTTCGGGAGGTCGAGAGGAACCTCTGAGGCCTGAATATGGGTGTCCCTTCTCTCAAGAGGTGAGACGTGCATCTTCATCTACAGATGCATACAGTAGGGGTTCCTAAGAGTTCGAACCACTTGCTCTGACAAGTGGCATGTGCAGTGGTGTGCTTCTCAGAGCACAATGTGGTGCAAGAGGACTAGGATCCTCCATATAATTTGTAGTCTTTACATGATGATATCATGGGCATGAGGGCCCATATTTTTCCCTATTCTGTTCTTTTTTATGTAAACAAACTTTTGCTCTCACGCATATATATATATATATATATATATATATATATATATATATATATATATATATCTGAGTTTTGTGGTGCCAATGATGTTACAATTTATCTTGTGTGATGTTTTTAATGTACATGTGATTCATTTTCTTTTTTAAAAGTTCTATCTATGCGCTAGATACCGATCCAAAATATAATTTCCAAGCGAATCCAATGTTATGTTGAGTTCTCTTGGTATGTGTCTGTATTGTGTAAATTCAAACATTCTTTCAATATGGTGAACTCTTAGGTGGAGACGCAATAGGACAGGGTTGTGAACAACGTAAACTCGATTAAGCTAACAAACCATGAGTTGAGAATCTAGGTTGATGACCAGATGAGATATACCTAGAGAGGAGGCCTTGGTTAAAATTCTAATGACAACGTGATATTCTACCACGTTATTGGTTGTCGATCCTAGGAAAATGCCTCTTGAACTCACCAACTCATCAGAGTGGTAAATGACCCAAGCTGCAGAAGCAATGTTCTGGGTGTGTCGACTAACTCCATCTGCAAACCCGACAAAGATGGGAAAGGGAGATGTCATCTATGCATGCAATCACAAGACAAAGTATAAGCGACTAAAACAAAACTCATACACACAAGAGAAAAGACACACCAAATCAAAAATAATAGTACAGTACTGTACAAAGCACACGTGTTAGATGTTCTATGCATATTACTTCTTGAGGTAAATCCTGTTTTGGGGCCCACCAAGAGATATTCCATCGTAGTCAACTAGCTTGTAGGCACCTCTATGTAATACATGTTTTATGATATAGGGTCCATGCCACTGAGGTTATAACTTTCTTGTCCTTAGGTCTAGGTCTCCTTATGCAAAAGTACGAGGTTGAATGGATTTGTCATATTGACTCTTCATTCATTTTTGATACGTCTCATTGACAAGAGCAGCATCGCAACGTGTTTCTTCCAACTTAGTTAAATATAGGAATCATTCCTCTTCAGCATAAGTATGAGGCAGGATTTCTACGATGATTTTAAATGCAGCCAAACTAGTCAAAAGCAAAAGACGAAGAAAAGAGGATGTACCTTTTTCTGAAGCTTATCCTTGCTCGGTCTAGGATGAACTTGATCTTCAATCCCTTTAATGAGTTTTTCAATTCAATAGACAACAAAGACAATGCATGCTTCCTATTCTACCAAGATTAATTTAAACTAGATTTATCAAGAAGAGACAATCCTATGCAATCATACACAAATTTGAAGGAAACAGGACAAGCATATATTAATGAGAACATAACAAGGTACTTACAATCTATAGATGCATATGCAGTAGCCTCACCAAGTCCTCCTTGTGCAACCCCTTGCTTGAAATACCCACGATCAAAATGGAAATACTTTTCATTGATATTCTCCTCCTTTTCACCATGAGAATTCCTCCTTTTATAGGCTTTGGGAGGCTCAACCACCTTATTTATCTTTGTAATAAGTTGAGGATATGACTCCATCATTTGTGGTATCTCCCTTAGATATAGCATAAAGCTTGGATTCGAGCCAAACCAACTTGTATCCTTTCTAGTTGTCCTTGGAGATAAGGGGGATTTCTCCCCAAGAATCTCTCAACCAATTGGTGCTCCCTCAAAGCTGGAAACAGAGTTCTATATCGCTCCATGCTAAGTGTACAAGGAGCACTAGCGCTCCCTGCAAGTGAGTAGGGGAGAAATGATCTCCAAAAAATTGTTTAAGATGATAATTTTCCAAGGAAAAATAATGTATAAGCTTCCCAAATTATGTGTTTTTCTTTTCTAACATGTCTTAGAGGGTGTATCAAGTGTTCTTATGGTGTTTTCCACAATGCGACACATGTAGAATGAAAATACAATGTTTGCAACACTTGCGAAAAAAGTGCGACACTTGAGACACTTACGATAATGATAATGGGACATTCTCGAAGTGAGGAATTTTGACGTATAACAGTCGACCAGTAGTACCCAGCTCTTAATATATTTTGGGCTATTATATCTCCTTAAAAATAACCTCAAGTTGGTCCATCATGCATGTCTTTGAGAACCTTGTCAGAATATTTATTTTCAAGACATCAGAGTAGAACTCCATCATAATTTTTTTTGAACAAGATACCATGAACCAACTAATATTGTATATAATTCAGCCTTAGCGATCTCTTTTGTTTGGCATTAAGATGATCAAGAGAGATTCCATGTTGAACATAGTATGTGAGATCATTATAACATGAATTCTTAATTGATGGGACATAAGGAGCTTGTTGTGTATAGAGGGTTGGTTCCTCTTTCCATCCATCTTCTTCTTGATCCTCAAAATCTGCGACTTCTATTGCTAGCTTACATGGGCCTTGACTTTTAACAAAGGTTGTTGGTTTGAATTCAAGGTCATACTCCTATAAAGCATTCATCTAATTGCCTCATCTTTCACCTAGTTCCCTACGTAGAAAGAGAGATCTGACCTCTGGGTGAGGGACGATCACCTTAGTATGATTTTTCAGTATACAAGACCTAAATTGTTTGATATCTTTGTGGATAGAAAAAGATTGTCTGTCTACCTTTGAGTAATTCAACTCAACACCTTAGAGTCTAGTGAGAACTGATGCAAGAGAATGGTCAGAAGAAAAACTTTACAGAAAGAAATACTTAGTAAATTTTGAACTTTGTAAAGAAGGTGCAGCCACTATGGCGACCTTGATATTCTTAAAGGCCTCCTTTTCAATATATTCCCACTTGAATTGAACGTATTTATTTATCATCTGTTGAAGGGGTTTAACAATTTCGACAAAATCTCGAACAAATCTTCTTACAAAATTGATTTTTCCCAAAAAGGAATGCATAGACCTTTTGTTGTGTGGAGTTGAGATTTGCATAATAGATTTAGTTCATTCTGGGTCCACGAAAGTCCCATCCTTTGAAATAATATTCCCCAATAATTTACCTTCTGAAACAACAAAGATGTTCTTCTTAGGGTTTAGAGAAATATTGTATTTTCTACATCTTTCGAGTATCTGCTTCAGATGTTTGGGGTGATCAGCTTTTTGTTTTGAATAGAATGTGATGTCATCAATATAGATCACCACACTATGATTGATTATAACTTTGAAATATATTTCCATTTCCCTTTGAAAGATATCATCATCATTGATTAGACCAAAGGGAATTCTGAGATATGTATATGTTCCCCACTTCATCCTAAAAGTGGTCTTTAACCAGTCTGGTTCTGCTATCAGAACTCGATTATAGCCAAAAAAAAATGTCTAAAAGAGAAAACATTTCAGAACCCTAGATGAGTTGCGGGATTTGTTCCATGGGAGAAACTAAACAGTTGTCTTTATTAGAATCTTTATACTGATTTCAAAAATATACGCACAATCTTATCTCCCCTTATTTCTTCATGATAGGAACCATGTTGAGTGATAGACTTTGAAGATGATTCAAGTGTCCAACAACTTGTTGAGTTCATTCTAGATAAATGGCTCAAGCATCAGATGTATTTTTCTCAACTTATGTTATAATGTCTTTACACCTTCTTTGATAGGAATCACATGTTGAATTACATGGGTGTCATATGTCTTCAAATATTCATATGCCTGGGAAAATCCATCACAATATTTATTAAACAGTTGCATGAATGTATGTTTTTTTGCCTCTGACCAAAAAGTGCCCAGATTGATGTATTTAGGTTGTTCAAAGGTTCCTAGATTCACCAGAAAGTGTATCATAGTAGAGTTGTTTGTCTTCATATTCATAGGTTTTTTGAACTTAGTTTGCAAATCAAACAATTTTTCAAGTGATAATGCATTCTCTGGGATGCAATTTCATTTTATCTTGCTCACATCATCTCAGGGTTCCCAAAGATATCATTCATTCCCTTCATCGTCTATTATTGAGTCCCAGAATACGTCAACACTAGTGAGGGAATTTATGACCTGAGTATCATTGTTAAATACTCTCTAGTTGGTGACGTTGTCTGGTATAGAAGGTCCAAAATTTATTTCAACAGAAAAACTATCATTAAGAGGCATGAATCTAGATGTTGCATTTGCTAAAATGTTTGCAACAACAATTTGACAACGAGGTATAGAATCAATATTAAAATTTTCAAAGGAATAGAGTAGGTCCCATACTTCTTGTTGATAACCTTTCAAGTGGGGAGACAGATGGTGAATAGTGTTTCTTACCTGTGGGGCAGCTATTTCTGAATCATCAAATACTTGAAGGCATTTTACCTTAAGGTCGATGGCTTTTTTAGGCTTTGTACCAAGGCTTCATATTCAGCAGTATTTTTGGTGCATTTGAAGTCTATGTGGCAGGATATGAGGGCTTTACGTTGTTCTGGATCAAAAAATAATGCGTCCTCCCCTATCTCCCTCTTGAGATTTGGATCCATCAAATAACATCATTCATATGTTAGTATGTACAGTTGGGTTAGTCACACAATAACTTGATTCTTTTAATATAATACAAGCATTATAGTTAGCCTGATTGCATGCAAGGAGTTCAGACTATGTCTATGTTTGAATTGGAGATGGTTTCACTTCATATCAACCATGGTCAGTCTCTAAAATATAATTTCCAAAAATAGTATGGGAAAAGCTAACATGCACATTCTTACCTTTGAGTTTGGTAATTGTATGCTTCATATGAGCCTCAATGTTTACTCGGATCTGATTTGGCTTACCTTTGTATGGGAGCCATAAGTAGGACCAATATGTAGAGAAATAACCTTGAAGTTTCACAGACCAATCCCTACTCAACAATAAACCATAGATTTTTGGAATATCAACCACAACAATGTGAATGAATTGATGAACCCTGGGATCAAATGAGAGTCTAATCATAACATCTTTAAGTTCACCTCTCACTTTAACATATGATCTATCTAATTGTATGATTCTAGTAGTATTTATGTGTGGGACATCATTGATATTTTGGCACACAGAGTATGGCATGATATTAGAAGAAGCACCAGAGTTCGCCAAGCAATTATGTACATTCAAATTAAAAAATTTGTATGTAAGTAGAAAGGGTGAAATATGTGAATTCAAATGTGCACCTATATTGGCTACATTTATGACAGATCTAATTTCAACTTTCTATTCTACCTTTGCTTCAACATTTTTAGGAAGGTTGTCGGTTGCAGCGACGGTCTTCTTTTGGGAGTCAATGGAATTGAAAGTGTCTAGGATCATATCGCGTTGCTAAGGCAATGCACATATATCATACATAGAGATGTTAGATTTATTTTTCTTCATATATTCAATGAAATCGTAATCTAAAGTGTGAGTTTCAAGTTTGATTTTCGTTTTGTTTGGTTATCATACGTCGGATATGTTGTTGGTTGTTGGAGTGTTGGGTTTATTTTTGGTTACAACTGGGGTTGATGTACCTAGTTTGTTGATGATGGACGATACAGAGGTGTTGAGTTTATTATAGGTTATTGTTGGGTTTGAAGTGCTTGGTTTCTAACAGGAATGGGAGGACTTATGTTTCTAAGAGAAGCATTAGTTTTCGAAGGCAATGAAGTGCTAGGGACAACACCTTTACTATGTAGGTTGTAGTCTCAGGGGGTAGCTTTTATGACCAGTGTATCTCCCACAAAAGATTCTTCAAATAATTTTCGTCTAAATCTATACACCAGTCCCATAAAACATAACAAACTCTTGAGGGTTATCCTAAATTACTTCTTCTTTGGTCTCCATGGCATAATTATCGTTATTTTCATGTTGATCTAACAATTAATTAATGACCAAAGTCGTAGAATTAACCCACTAAGGACGTGTCTTTTTAGAATTGTTATGTTGGTAGTAAGAACAAAAATTGTTCATGCTGAAGTCATCTAGATTTAGTGTGAGCTATGGAAATTCTGGAGGTTTAGGTGGATTTTTGTTCTTTCTGAAGAATGGACGGAAAGGCTTAGGCTTGGAGGAACCTTCTGTGGTGTTCTTCTTAAGGTTTACCACTTCAATTGGCAAATTATTAACCAACTTAACCATGTTGTCCAGATCTTTGGTTTCTTTCTTAGGAGGTTTAGGAAATAACAAATGATTTTTTCTAGCTGATTTTTTTCCTTGGATGAGGGGAGGTTGTCTAAAGAGATCAGTTCCTTTTCAACAACTTTAGTTTCTTCAAAATGATGAACTAATGTAATCGTGCCAACTCATTTGACGAACATACTTATGGTAGGAATCAATGTTGAAGTATAATATTTGATAACCAAGGTTTCTAAACGAACGATTTCAACATTAAACTTATTTAGGACTGCAGTAAAGCATTGATTAAAGTTTTTTACTTTATCTTTATTCTCCATCTTCAGGGCTCCTAATTCTTTGTATAAAGTTGTGGGAGTTTTCTCTTTCCCAAATATTCCTATGAAATCCTTTTCAAAGTCATCCCAGCTGGTTATAGAACCAGGCAAGAGGTTACAATACCATGTGGAAGCTTTATTTTCAAAGGTGTAAGGAAATAGTCTACAAGCCACACCTTCATAACAGACGACAAGGAGATGGGTTTCTAGAAAGAAATTTTTGAAATGATATTCTGGTGAGTTGGATTTGTTTGGGTTGAATTTCAGAAGAAGTCTCTTCGAGCGTTTAGGTAACTCATGCATAGGTTATGCTAAGTTTAGATCACCTTGGGACATCCATGGTGTAATCACTAGTCTTCTATTTTGATTTTCACCCATGTTATTATCGGAATCATATCTTGAATGTTCACTATCAAAAAAAAAAATCAAATTTGGAGGAGTAGGACCAAGAGGTGTGGGAGGAATTTGATGCAAAGGTATGGGTAATTCCTATAGGGCATTTTCAATCAAATCCTCTATGGAATGAACAAGAAATATGGTTTGATTCTCAGGTCGTCTTATGCTAGTAGCTCTTAGGTCATCTTACGCTAGTAGCTCTCCTCCTTGGAAGTGTTGAAGTTGTTTGTAGTTGGAAAAGTAATGATCTGGGTGGATATCAGTGGCCACCCACCTATTCCAACTGGCTCAAAACAGTTTGTTGGCAATTTACTATTTTTAGCAGTTTTGGGTTCCTAAACTTTTGGGGCCATTTTGAGGGCCTAAACAATGATTTTTCGTAGTTGGGCACCTCAATTATGGCTAAAGGATATGATTGAGACCCAAAAATGAATCTCCTTGTTGATACCTTTCCAACACGTTATTTTGTGCACTAAACAAAGATCATATGCCAAAGTTATGCCCCCAAGAAGTTGATACACCCAACTACCCAAAACGGGGTCCACAAAATTGTTGGATTTTCATCTTCCAGGGTAAGATTTTTGGATTTTATTTATGTTAAAAAGGTCTTTGGAGTCTCATTGTAACAATCATCTTCTTGTGAATGTGAGTAGTCATCACATATCTTCTCAGAGATAAGCTGCCACCATTCTAGTGAGTCTTTCACTCTATATTTCTACAGTTTTGTGCATTTTTCTCATTAATAGAAATTATGTATTATTGTACACCTATTTTTATGGTTATATATTTGATATATATCTATTATATTATTGGATATCTGATATATCTTTGTACATTTATTTATTATATCTCTGCTCTCATTTCGTACGAAAAATAATATGGATTAGTGGTATCAAAGTAGGATCTTCTTGATCGTTTTTCAGTGCTTGTCCCCGACGAGGTCCGAGTATAGCAAGTTGGGTCTCGAGCTTGTCTCTCTTGAGGAAAATCGCTCTTGCACGCCCAAGAAACCCTCCATGGTGGAATAAAAGAAAAAAGATGGAGCAGAAGATTCTATTAATTTGTTTCTTGAGCAAGCTCTCACGCGACAGAGAGACGAAATGATGGATAATTTTGCTGACATTTTTCAACACATGTCGATAACAATAGGAGATTCTTCATCAAGTGGCTACTTTGGAGGCACCTCTCCTTTCAATGTACAAGTCAATTTTTATATTCTCGTATTTGAAGGACAGATAGATGCAAATGCCCTAGAAAAATGGTTAAATATGCTAGAAGGTTATTTCTTTATTCACAATTTATCCAGCAGGGAAAATATCACCTTTGCACTCCTTAAGGCTCTCACCCATGTCAAACATTGGTGGGAAACTTACTGGGAGAAAATTTGCATAGAGCATTTTGGAATATATGGGATAGATCCCACTTGGGATTTTTTTGTGGATGCAGTCAAGGAACAATATTACCCTGTTGGTAACTATGATGACCAATACATGAGATGGACCACACTATGGAAAGAGAGGGGCCAAACAGTGTCGAAGTTCAAAAATAATTTCCATACCTTGCGCACCAAGTTATGTATCAAAGACTCTGAGCAGCATCTGGTTATGAAATACCACAGGGCTCTGCATAGGTACATCCAAACCAAAATGGATTTCCTAGACATCTCATCATGGTAGTTTACCTATCAATATGTTGTAAAAATCGAGAAAAAATTTAGGCACCAGAACAAATGAGAGTTTGGGTCTGCAAATCCACAACAACCAAAGTATGATAAAGACGGCCCTAACAAACATCCTCCCGAAAACCTGTCTAATCCACAGGAAAAGAAGGGTAACGAAAAGATGAAGAAGGGCACTGGAAAGTGGTGTGACTTCCACAAAATCCCCTTGCACAACATTGATGAATGTCGCTCAAAACAATCATTGGTTCGACTCATTTTCAAAGAAAATGAGTCGAACCCTGATTCAGAATCTGATTCAAAAAATAATGGAAGAAGACAGATCATCGAAGCAGACCCCACTACTATTGTCACGACCACAACAATTCAACTAGAAGAGCCAATAGATCCTGAAGAAGGGGAGCACATTTTTCATTCACAGATGTGGGTGAAGGGGACCCTGCTACATTTTATTGTTGATAGTAGAAGCTAGAAGAACCTCATCTCAGCAGAGGTCATCGAGTAGTTGGGATTATCAACAACACCACACCCGCAACCATACAACAGCAGGTGGCTTTGTCAGGGATGAGATCTTTGTGTCAGCCAGTAGTATTAATTGTCATACGACATCCAGACATTCAAGGATGAGGCATTATGTTATGTTGTCGTGTTGGATATCTGTGATATTCTTTTGGGCTAGCCATATATGTGTAAGTGCCATGTTATTTATGAGTCTCGACCCGATAGTGTCACTGTTACTATGGGGGGTCATCTCTATAGGATACTAGAGGTAGTTACAACTATTTTCCCACCTAAATAGTGTCTCAAGGTAGTATCTCATACTACAAAATTCAGTTTCTTAACAATATGTTCAAAAGGAGAACATAGGGACATTGCAACCAGTGTAGCCTCACACCAAGATCCTTCTATCCGGAAGAAATATATTGACAATATTAAATAAAAGTGCAAATATTCCTTCTGCACACAGTCATCTCATCAGGTTCTCGACAACCTCCCACAAACCAAGCATCACAACTTCTCCAGCAAGGCAAACAACTCACCAAGATTCAAATTCAGCAAACGCTTTCCCCTCTCCCCCGGGAACTCAATGCAATGGAGACCACTACTTCCTAAGGAAGGAGGATTTATCCAGGTGTATATCAATGGAAACCCACCTATTCCAACTGGCTCAAAACATTTTGTTGGCAATTTACTACTTTTAGCAGTGTTTCGGTTCCTAAACTTCTGAGGCCATTTTGAGGGCCTAAACGACGCTTTTTCACGATTAGGAACCTCAATGATTGTTTAAGGCTTTGAAAGAGCCCCAAAAATGAATCTCCTCATCAATATATTTCCAAAGAGCTATCGTGTGCCCCAAACGAAGATCGTATGCCAAAGTTACGCCCCCGAGAAGTTGATACACCCAACTACCCAAAACGGGGTCCACAAAACTGTTGGTTTTTCATCTTCTAGGGTTAGGGTTTTGGATTTTCTTTATGTTAAAAATACCTTTGGAGCCTCATTGTAACAATCATATTCTTGCAAATGTGACTAGCCGTCACATCTCTTCTCATAGATAAGATGCCACCATTCTAGCATGTATTTCACTCTGTATTTCTATAGTTTTGTACATTTCACTCATTAATAGAAATTGTGTATTATTATACCTCTGTGTTTATGGTTATATCTCTAATATATCTCTTTTGTATTATTGGATATCCGATATATCTTTGTTGTATTATTGGATATCCGATATATCTCTGTATATTTATTTATTATATCTCCTCTCTCATTTTGTGCCAAAAATAATATGGATCAGTGGTATCAAAGCAGGCTGCTCTTAATCATTTTTCAATTCATGTCCCCGATGAGGTCCGAATATAGCAAGTTGGGTCTTGAACTTGTCTCTACTGAGGAAAATCGCTCTCGCATGCCCAAGAAACCCTCAATGGTGGAAGAAAATAAAAATGACAGAGTGGAAGATTCTATTAATCTATTGCTTAAGCAAGCTCTCACGCGACAGAGGGACGAAATGATGGAGAATTTTTCCCACATCCTTCAAGGCATGTTGATAACAATAGGTGTTTCTTCATCAAGCAACCACTTTGGAGGCACCTCACCTTTCAAGGTACAAGTTAATTTTGATATTCCTATATTTGAAGGACAGATAGATGTGGATGCCTTAGAAAAATGGTTAAATATGCTAGAAGGTTATTTCTTTGTTCACAATTTATCCGACAGGGAAAAGATCACCTTCGCACTCCTTAAGGCTCTCCACCATGTCAAACATTGGTGGGAAATTTACTGGGAGCAAAGTTCCACATAGGAGTCTGGAATATATGGGGTTGATCCCGCTTGGGATTTTTTGGTGGATGCAGTCAAGGAACAATATTACCCTATTTGTAACTATGATGACCAATACATGAGATGGACCACACTACGGCAAGAGAGGGGCCAAAGAGTGTCGTAGTTCACGAATAATTTCCATATCTTACGCACCAAGTTGCATATCAAAGACTCTAAGAAGCATCTGGTTCTGAAATATCATGGGGCTCTTTATAGGTACATCCAAACCGAAATGGATTTCCTGGAGATATCATCACTGGGAATTTCCTATCGATATGTTGTCAAAATCAAAAAGAAATTTAGGCACCAGAAAAAACGGGAGTTCGGATCTACAAATCCACAAGAACCAAAGTATGATAAAGACGACCTAAAAAAATAGCCTCCTAAATACCTGTCTAAGACACAGTAAAAGAAGGGTAACGGAAAGATGAAGAAGGACACTAGAAAGTGGTATGATTTCCACAAATTCCCCTAGCACAACATTGATGAATGTTGCTCAAAACAATTATTGGTGGTCGATATCAAAGAAAAGTAGCCGAACCATGATTTAGAATCTGATTCAGAAAATAATGGAAGAAGACAAATCATTGACACATACCCCACTGCTACTTTCGAAACCACGACAATTCAACTAGAAGAACCAACAAATCTTGAAGAGGGGGATCACCTTTTTCATTCACATATGTGGGTGAATGGGACCCCGCTACATTTTATTGTTGATAGCAGAAGCCAGAAGAACCGCATCTCAATAGAGGTCGTCAAGCAGTCAGGATTGTCAACAACACCACACCTGCAACCATACAACATCCAGTGGCTTCGCCAGGGATGAGATATTTGTGTCATCCAGCAGTGTCGATTGTCGTACAACATCTGTCCCTTCAAGGATGAGGTATTATGTAATGTTGCCCCGTTGGATTTATGTGATGTTCTTTTAGGCCATCCATATATGTGGAAGCTCCATGATATTTATGAGTCTCGAACCCATAGTTTCATTGTTACTATGGGGGGCATATCTACAGGATATCATAAGTAGTTCCAACTATTGTCCCATTTAAACATTTTTGCAAGGTAGTATCTCGAAAATTTAGCTTCTTCACAATCTATTCAAAAGGTGAACAGAAGGACATTGCAACCAATGCAGCCTCAGTCCAAGCACCTTCTATATGATACAATCAGGTCGAAAATATTGAAGCAAAATGAAAATATTCCTTCTACACATAGTCATCTCATCATGTTCTTGATGACCTCCCACAAACCAAGCAGCGCAACTTTTCTAGCAAGGCAAACAACTCACCAAGATTCAGATTCAGCAAACGCTTTCCCCTCTCCCCGGAGAACTCAACATAATGGAGACCATTTATTCCTAATGAGGGAGGATTCATCTAGTTGGATATCAGTGGCCACCCACTTATTCCAACTAGCTCAAAATAATTTGTTGGCAATTTACTATTTTTAGCAGTTTTTTGCTTCCTAAACTTTCGGGGCCCCTTTAAGGGCCTAAACGATTTTTTTTCGATATCATGCATATCAATGCTATCCAAATGATCTCATGGATCCCCAAAAATGAATCTCCTCGTTGATACCTTTCCAACGAGCTATCGTGCGCCCCAAACAAAGATCATATGCCTAAGTTACGGCCCTGGGAAGTTGATACACCCAACTACCCAAAACAGGGTCCACAAAACTGTTGGTTTTTCATATTCTGGGGTTAGGGTTTTCAATTTTATTTATTTTAAAAATCCTTTGGAGTCTCATAGTAATAATCATCTTATTTTGAATGTGAGTAGTCGTCACATCTCTTCTCAGAGATGAGCTGCCACCATTCTAGCAAGTCTTTCACTCTGTATTTCTACAGTTTTGTACATTTCGCTCATTAATAGAAATTATGTATTATTGTATGTCTGTGTTTATTGTATGTCAGATATCCAATAATATAATATAATATAATATATATATATATATATATATATATATATATATATATATTATTGGATATCTGATATATCTCTGTACATTTATTTATTATATCTCCTCTCTCATTTCGTGCAAAAAATAATATGGATTAGTGGTATCAGAGTAGTATCCTCTTGATTGTTTTTCAATGCATGTCCCCAACGTGGTCCGAGTATAGAAATTTAGGTCTTGATCTTGTCTCTCTTGAGGAAAATCGCCCTCACATGCCCAAGAAACCCTCCATGGTGGAATAAAATAAAAACAATGGAGCAAAAGATTCTATTAATTTGTTGCTTGAGCAACCTCTCACGCGACAAAGAGACGAAATGATGGATAATTTTTCCCACATCCTTCAACACCTGTCGATAAAAATAGGAGATTCTTCATCAAGAGGCCACTTTAGAGGCACCTCTCCTTTCAATGTACAAGTCAATTTTTATATTCTCTTATTTGAAGGACAGATATATGCAGATGCCCTAGAAAAATGGTTAAATCCACTAGAAGGTTATTTCTTTGTTCACAATTTCTCCAACAGGGAAAAGATCACCTTTGCACTCCTTAAGGCTCTCACCCGTGTCAAACATTGGTGGGAAACTTACTGGGAGAAAATTTCCATAGAGGAGTTTGGAATCTATGGGGTCAATCCCACTTGGGATTTTTTTGTGGATGCGGTCAAGGAACAATATTACCCTGTTGTTAACTATGACGATCAATACATGAGATGGACCACACTACGGCAAGAGAGGGGCCAAACAGTGTTGAATTTCACAAATAAATTCCATAACTTGCACACTAAGTTAGGTATAAAATACTCTAAGCACCATCTGGTTATGAAATACTGCGGGGCTCTATATAGGTACATCCAAACTGAAATGGATTTCCTGGACATCTCATCACTGGTAGTTACCTATCAATATGTTGTAAAAATTGAGCAAAAATTTAGGCACCAGAACAAACGAGATTTTGGGTCTTCAAATCCGCAACAACCAAAGTATGATAAAGACGGCCCTAACAAATAGCCTCCTGAAAACCTGTCTAATCCACAGGAAAAGAAGGGTAACAAAAAGATGAAGAAGGACATTGGAAAGTGGTGTGATTTCCACAAAATCCCGAAACAACACTAATGAATGTCGCTCAAAACAATCATTGGTGGTCGAGATCAAAGAAAATGAATCGAACCCTGATTCAGAATCTTATTCAAAAAATAATGGAAGAATACAAATCATTGACGCAAACCCCACTACTATTGTCATGACCGAAACAATTCAACCAGAAGAACCAACAGATCTTGAAGAGGGGGAGCACATTTTTCATTCACATACGTGGGTGAAGGGGACCTTGCTACATTTTATTGTTGATAGCGGAAGCTAGAAGAACCTCATCTCAACAAAATTCGTCGAGTATTTGGGATTATCGACAACACCACACCCGCAACCATACAACATCAAGTGGCTTCGTTGGGGACGAGATCTTTGTGTCAGCCAGTAGTATTAATTGTCATATGACATCTAGACATTCAAGGATGAGGTATTATGTTATGTTTCCTCGTTGGATGTCTGTGATGTTCTTTTGGGCCAACCATATATGTGGAAGTGCCATGTTATTTATGAGTCTCGACCCGACAGTGCCATTGTTACTCTGGGGGGTCATCTCTACAGGATACCAGAGGTAGTTCCAACTATTGTCCCACCTAAATAGTGTCGCAAGGTAGTATCTCATACTACAAAATTCAGTTTCTTAACAATATGTTCAAAAGGTAAACAGAAGGACACAACAACTGTTGTAGCCTCACACCAAGCTCCTTCTATCCGGAAGAAGTAGATCGACAATATTAAATCAAAGTGCAAAGATTCCTTCTGCACACAGTTATCTCATCAAGTTCTTGACAACCTCCCACAAACCAAGCAGCACAACTTCTCCAGCAAGGCAAGCAACTCACCAAGATTCAAATTCAGCAAATGCTTTCCCCTCTCCCTCGGGAACTCAACGCAATGGATACCACTACTTCCTAAGGAGGGAGGGTTTATCTAGGTGTATATCGATGGACACCCACCTATTCCAACTGGCTCAAAACAGTTTGTTGGGAATTTACTATTTTTAGCAGTGTTTCAGTTCCTAAACTTCTGAGGCTATTTTGAGGGCCTAAACAATTCTTTTTCATGATTGGGGACCTTAATGATGGTTAAAGTCTTTGAAAGAGCCCCAAAAATGAATCTCCTCGTTAATATATTTCCAACGAGCTATCATGCGCTCCAAACGGAGATCGTATGCCAAAGTTACACCCTCGAGAAGTTGATACACCCAACTACCCAAAACGGGGTCCACAAAACTGTTGGTTTTTCATCTTCTGGGGTTAGGGTTTTGGATTTTCTTTATGTTAAATATACCTTTGGAGCCTCATTATAATAATCATATTCTTGTGAATGTGAGTAGCCATCACATCTCTTCTCATAGATAAGATGTCACCATTATAACGAGTCTTTCACTCTGTATTTCTACAGTTTTGTACATTTCACTCATTAATAGAAATTGTGTATTATTGTACCTCTGTGTTTATGTCATATCTCTGATATATCTTTGTTGTATTATTGGATATCCGATATATCTCTGTATATTTATTTATTATATCTCCACTCTCATTTTGTGCCAAAAATAATCTGGATCAGTGGTATCAAAGTAAGTTGCTCTTAATCGTTTTTCAATGCATGTCCCTGACGAGGTCCGAATATAGCAAGTTTGGTCTCGAACTTGTCTCTCCTGAGGAAAATCGCTCTCGCATGCCTAAGAAACCCTCAATGGAGGAAGAAAATAAAAATGATGGAATGGAAGATTCTATTAATCTATTCCTTGAGCAAGCTCTCACGTGACAGACGGACGAAATGATGGAGAATTTTTGCCACGTCCTTCAAGGAATGTCGATAACAACAGGCATGTCTTCATCAAGCAACCACTTTGGAGGCACATCGCCTTTCAAGGTACAAGTTAATTTTGATATTCCTGTATTTGAAGGACAGATAGATGCGGATGCCCTAGAAAAATGGTTAAATATGCTAGAAGGTTATGTCTTTGTTCACAATTTATCTGACAGGGAAAGTATCACCTTTGCACTCCTTAAGGCTCTCCCCCATTTCAAACATTGGTGGGAAATTTACTGGGAACAAAGTTCCACATAGGATTCTGGAATATATGGGGTTGATCCCGCTTGGGATTTTTTGGTGGATGCGGTCAAGGAACAATATCACCCTATTTGTAACTATGATGACCAATACATGATATGGACCACACTTCAGCAAGAGAGGGGCCAAACAGTGTCGTAGTTCACAAATAATTTCCATAGCTTACGCACCAAGTTGCGTATCAAAGACTCTAGGAAGCATCTGGTTCTGAAATATCATGGGGGTCTTTATAGGTACATCCAAACCAAAATGGATTTCCTGGACATCTCATCACTGGGAGTTGCCTATCGATATTTTGTCAAAATCAAAAAGAAATTTAGGCACCAAAAAAAATGGGAGTTCGGGTCTACAAATCCACAACAACCAAAGTATGATAAAGACAACCCTAAAAAAAGCCTCTCGAATACCTGTCTAAGGCATAGGAAAAGAAGGGTAACGGAAAGATGAAGAAGGACACTGGAAAGTGGTGTGATTTCCACAAAAAACCCTAGCACAACATTGATGAATGTCGCTTAAACCAATTATTGGTGGTCGAGATCAAAGAAAATTAGTTGAACCATGATTCATAATCTGATTCAGAAAATAATGGAAGAAGACAAATCATTAACACACACCCCACTGCTACTTTCGCAACCACAACAATTCAACCAGAAGAACCAACAGATCCTAAAGAGGGGGAGTGCCTTTTTCATTCACAGATGTGGGTGAATGGGACCCCTCTACATTTTATTGTTGATAGCGGAAGCCAGAAGAACCTCATCTCAACAAAGGTTGTCAAGCAGTCAGGATTGTCAACAACACCACACCCACAACCATACAACATCGAGTGGCATCGCCAGGGACGAGATCTTTGTGTCATCTAGTAGTGTCGATTGTTGTACAACATTCATCCCTTCAAGGATGAGGTATTATGTGATGTTGCTCCGATGGATTTTTGTGATGTTCTTTTAGGCCATCCATATATGTGGAAGCTCCATGATATTTATGAGTCTCAACCCCATAGTTTCATTGTTACTATGGGGGGCATATCTACAGAATACCGGAGGTAGTTCCAACTATTGTCCCATCTAAACAGTGCTTCAAGGTAGTATCTCATACTACAAAATTTAGCTTCTTCACAATTTGTTCAAAAGGTGAATAGAAGGACACTACAACCAATGCAGCCACAGTCCAAGAACCTTTTATATAATAGAAGTTGGTCGACAATATTGAAGCAAAATTAAAATATCCCTTCTGCACATAGTCGTCTCATCAGGTTCTTGATAACCTCCCACAAACCAAGCAGCACAACTTCTCTAGCAAGGCAAACAACTCACCAAGATTCAGATTCAGCAAACACTTTCCCCTCTCCCGGGGGAACTCAACACAATGGAGACCATTTCTTCCTAACGAGGTAGGATTGATCGAGGTGGATATCGGTGGCCACCCACTTATTCCAACTGGCTCAAAATAATTTGTTGGTAATTTACTATTTTTAGCAGTTTTTTGCTTCCTAAACTTTTGGCCCCCCTTTAAGGACCTAAACGATTTTTTTTCACTATCATGAACCTCAATGATATCCAAATGCTCTAATGGAGCCCCCAAAATGAGGTTCCTCATCGATACATTTCCAACGAGCTATCGTGCGCCCCAAACGGAGATCGTATGCCAAAGTTACAGCCCTGGGAAGTTGATACACCCAACTACCCAAAACGGGGTCCACAAAACTGTTGGTTTTTCATCTTCCAGTGTTAGGGTTTTGATTTTTCTTTATTTTAAAAAGGCCTTTGTAGTCTCATTGTAACAATCATCTTATTTTGAATGTGAGTAGTCGTCACATCTCTTCTCAGAGATAAGATGTCGCCATTCTAGCGAGTCTTTCACTCTATATTTCTATAGTTTTGTATATTTCTCTCATTAATAGAAATTGGGTACTACTATACCATTGTGTTTATGGTTATATCTCTGATATATATATATATATATATATATATATATATATATGTGTTTTATTATTAGATATCCGATATATCTCTGCACATTTATTTATTATATCTCCGCTCTCATTTCGTGCCAAAAATAATCTGGATCAATGGTATCATAGCAGGTTGCTCTTGATCGTTTTTCAGTTCATGTCCCCAACGAGGTCTGAGTATAGCAAGTTGGGTCTTGATCTTGTCTCTCTTGAGGAAAATCGCTCTCGCACACCCAAGAAACCCCCCATGGCAGAAGAAAAGAAAAACAATGGAGCAAAAGATTCTATTAATTTGTTGCTTGAGAAATCTCTCACGCGACAGAAGGATGAAAAGATGGACAATTTTTCCCACATCCTTCAACGCATCCTGATAATAATAGGAGCGTCTTCATCAAGCGGCCACTTTGGAGGCACCTCATATTTCAAGGTACAATTTAATTTTGATATTCTCATATTTTAAGGAAAGATAGATGCATATGCCCTAGAAAAATGGTTAAATCTCCTAGAAGGTTATTTCTCTGTTCACAATTTCTCTGATAGGGAAAATATCACATTTGCACTCCTTAAGGCTCTCCCCAGATCAAACATTAGTGGGAAATTTGTTGGGAGAAAAGTTCCACAAAGAAGTCTGGAATATATGGGGCATATCCCACTTGGGATTTTTTTGTGGATGCGGTCAAGGAACAACATTACCCTATTGGTAACTATGACGACCAATACATGACATGGACCACATTGTGACAAGAGAGGGGCCAAACAGTGTCAGAGTTCAAAAATAATTTCCATACCTTGCACACCAATATGGGTATCAAAGACTCTGGGAAACATCTGGTTTTGAAATATTATGGGGCTCTGCATAGGTACATCCAAACAAAATTCATTTCCTGGACGTCTCATCACTGGGACCTGCCTATCGATATGTTGTCAAAATCGACCAGAAATTTAGGCACTAGAACAAACAGGAGTTCAAGTCTGCAAATTCATAACAACCAAAGTATGATAAATATGTCCCTAACAAACATCCCCTCGAAAACCCATCTAAGCCACAAGAAAATAAGGGTAATGGAAAGACGAAGAAGGACACTGGAAAGTGGTGTGATTTCCACAAAATCCCCCGACACAACACTGATGAATGTCTCTCAAAATAATCATTGGTGGCCGAGATCAAAGAAGAGAAGCCAAACCCTGATTCAGAATCTATTTAGAAAATAATGGAAGTAGACAGATCATCAACACAGACCCCACTGCTACTGTCATGAATGCAACAATTCAACCAGAAGAACCAGCAGATCCTGAAGAGGGGGAGTGCCTTTTTCATTCATGTATGTGGGTGAAGCGGACCCCACTGCATTTTATTATTGATAATGGAAGCTAGAAGAACATTGTCTCGGAAGAGGTCATCAAGTAGTTTGGATTTTTGACAACACCACACCCACAACCATAAAACATCGGGTGGCTTCACCAGGGATAAGATCTTTGTGCTAGTCAGAAGTGTTGATTGTCATACGACATCCAGCCCTTCAAGGATGAGTTATTATGTGATGTTGCCTCGCTGGATGTCTGTAATGTTATTTTGGGTCAGCCATATATGTGGAAACGCCATGCTATTTATGAGTCTCAACCCTGTAGTGTCATTGTTACTCTGATGGGTCATCTCTACATGATACCAGAGTTAGTTCCAACTATTGTCCCACCTAAACAGTGTCGCAAGGTAGTATCTCATACTACAAAATTCATCTTCTTCACAATCTGTTCAAAAGGTGAACAGAAGGACATTGCAACCATTGCAACCTCAATCTAACCACCGTCTATCCGGTAGAAGCAGGTCGACAAGATTGAAGCAAAGCACAAAGACTCCTTCTACACACAGTCATCTCATCGGGTTCTTGACAACCTCCCACAAACCAAGTAGCACAACTTCTCCAGCAAGGCAAGCAGCTCACCAAGATTCAGATTCAACAAACGCTTTCCCCTCTCCCCTGATAACTCAACCCAATGGAAACCATTGCTTCCTAAGGAGGGAATATTGGTCCAAGTGTATATCGGTGGCCACCCACCTATTCCAACTCACTCAAAACAGTTTGTTGGCAATTTACTATTTTTAGCAGTTTTCAGTTCCTAAACTTTCGGGGCCATTTTGAGGGTCTAAATGATGCTTTTTCAAGATCGAGCACCTCAATAATAATTAAATGCACTAATTGATCCCCCAAAATGAATCTCCTCGTCGATACCTTTCCAACAAGCTATCGTGCACCCCAAATGGAGATTGTATACCAAAGTTACGCCCCCAGGAAGTTGATACACCCAACTACCCAAAACGGGGTCCACAAAATTGTTGGCTTTTCATCTTCTGGGGTTAGGGTTTTGGATTTTCTCTATGTTAAAAAGGCCTTTGGAGCCTCATTGTAACAATAATATTCTTGCGAATGTGATTAGCCGTCACATCTCTTCTCAGAGATAAGTTTGCACCATTCTAGCGAGTCTTTCACTCTGTATTTCTATAGTTTTGTACATTTCGCTCATTAATAGAAATTGTGTATTATTGTACCTCTGTGTTTATGATTACATATCTGATATATCTTTGTTATATTATTGGATATTTGATATATCTTTGTACATTTATTTATTGTATCTTTGCTCTCATTTCGTGCCAAAAATAATTTGGATCAAGTAACTTGGTGTATGAACGAGTAATACAACAAGTTTCAGTCAACTCCTTGTTAGGTACATGATACCAAGCTTCTAGTTAAATTTCAGGGATGCGAGTAACACTTTCAAATGCAGGATTTGAATCTTTAAAGGTAATGTTATGTTCAGCAAGGATATGAGGGAAACAATGTTGAACAAGAATATTTTCGGAAGACTGACCAATTATTTGTCGTGAGTTTAAGTGAGCCATACAAAATCAAGCCCTCCTTCTAGCACCAATGTCATTGATGGGGAAGAAATTCCCTTCAACAACAAGGGTCACTCCCTTGTACACAATCCCAATTAGACTGTGCATTGTTTTTCTTAGGAGACCCATCTGGATTTTTGCACGGATGTCATTACTGGTTATGAGGGGGTATGGTTGGATGGTTTGTGAATGCAAATGTAGATGAATACTATCTACTTGCAAAAAATAAATTCAATCTATTCTATCCTATCTAGGAGAAATATATCATGACCAAATGAGTAGTTGAAATGAAACTAACTATGCAAATAACCTCACTCTAATAATTGTTATGAAGAAGCAAAGTTAGACAACAATTGCATATAAATATATAACCAGAATAGTCTAAATCACATTATCGTATACAAAAACAACTCATTTTCTCAAGACAAAAACATAAAAAAGAAGAACAGAGATGCGAGAATCATATCAATTGTGTGTGTTGGCGTCAGAAGTCACTTCTGGATTGCAACAGGAGTAAGCCTAAGGCCCATCAGTTTAATTGTCATGATTTGTTGATAAAGGGTGATGGATGGAAGTAAACTTGGATCAATATCGTTCTAACTCGGAAACTAGGCTGGGCATGCACAAGCAGATGAGGCCTTGATTCAATTTCAAGCAGTAAGTTGTAATAAGGGTGAGTAGGAGGAAGACTTCTATAAGGAAATGTGAAGGGTTTTTGTAGGCATCGGTCTTCCAACATCCTGTAGACGAAAACTTTGAACACGAGAACCTCTTATATTCAAAAGAAAAAACACTAAAAGAACATAATAGCGCTATAATAAATTATTTATCATAACACAGTCACGATGATTCATGTGAATCATTCAGTCGTGGACTCTTTCAGTATGAGATCGAACCAAGATGAAAAAAAGAGTTGCCTTACATTAAACGAGGAAATTTCATATACAGATACATAGCCAAGAAAACCAGTGCTTCATTAAAACATTACAGTCGGGAGCTCTGCTCTACCATCCATCCATACAAAAATACCAAAAACTGAGTATATATGCTTAGAGAAATTCGCCCCCTTTGCAGAAGAAGGGTAGATGAGACATTAAAGTCTAAATTATCATGTGCAGGTTCTTCTGGTCAGTCGAGGACATCAGATCGGCATGGCTCTTTTAGGAAAACCTGCACACGGGACGATCTTGGGCGGGCTGCTTGCCAGAACCTCCATGCCCTGCATTCATGGCTTGAGATGAGGTCTCAACCACTTGCTCAATATTCATTAACTTATTTTTCCATGGAGGGTGGTCGAGACTAAAAACATAAAGAGAGAGACCCCATGTCCTTTGAAGTCCCAGTGGCCAAAGTGTCGAAATGTCTCCTGGGTTCTTTTCGCATTTCACGTTTCGAGTTTTGGGGATTCTCGATATAGTGGAGGAGCGACCCCTTTGTCCTTTGAAGTCCCAGTAGCTGAAATGTCGAAATGGCTCCCGGGCGCTTTTACATTTCACATTTCGGGTTTCAGGGATTCCCGATGCAGTGGAGGAGCAACCCCTTTGTCCTTTGAAGTCTCGGTAGCCAAAATGCCAAAATGGCTCCCAGGCGCTTTTACATTTCGCGTTTCGGGTTTCGGGGATTCCCGATGAAGTGGAGGAGTGACCCCTTTGTCCTTTGAAGTCCCAGTAATTGAAATGTCGAAATGGCTCCTGGGCACTTTTGCATTTCGCATTTCGGGTTTCGGGGATTCCCGATGCAGTGGAGGAGCGACCCCTTTGTCCTTTGAAGTCCTGGTGGCTGAAGTGTCGAAATGGCTCCTGGGCGCTTTTCTCATTTCGCGTTTCGAGGTTTTGAAATGTAGTGGAAGAGAGCAACCCATAGTCCTTTGAAGTCTCGGTAGCCAAAATGGCTCTCGGGCACTTTTACATTTCGAGTTTCAAGTTTCGAGGATTCCTGATGCAGTGGAGGAGCGACCCCTTTGTCCTTTGAAGTCCCGGTAGCCAAAATGTCGAAATGGCTAATCATTTCGCATTTTGCAGTTTCCCAATGCAATGGATGAGAGACCCCATGTCTTTTAAAGTCCCGGTAGCCGAAATGCTGAAATGGCTAATCATTTCATGTTTTGGGGTTTCTCGATGCAGTGAAAGAGAGACCCCCTATCTTTTGAAGTCCCGATAGCCGAAATCACGACTGAGTCTGATCAGGTGCCATGTGTCCCAACTGGATCAGACGACCACGATCATTTCGTGACTGTGGCCATAAGAGATGAGTCCATGCGTTAAACCCCATGCAACTATGTGACTCAAGCCTACCCGATGACCATCGATCTGCTCCATCTATGGATCGTCGCCGTTGAAAACAAAATACCCGCTCGCTTGATTTTAAGCCTGAAATGGACTTCTTCTATGTGTTGCGTTTGGTTCTCATGAATGCAGCCTTTGAATAAAATGCATTTGATGGGTTTTTAAACCCCATTTCTACACATTTACACCGAGGACCTGAAATCAGAGAGAAACACCCCCCTCGCTAGAATTGGCGCTAACAGTGTGAGAAAAGTCTACAGCCAAAATATAATTTTACAATACATGTAAACAATAGATAATTTGTTGAAAATCATTCGAAGCAAACAACAATTTACACAAGTTCTTCTCTTTGTCAAAAATGGCCCTTATGGCTTCTCAATATTAGTTAACATAGTATCTTCTCCAAAAATAGTTTCCTGATTATACAATGCTTGAAGATCCTTTCAAAATGGGCCTCTTCCTCTATTTATAGAAATCCTAGAAAAATGCTGAAAAATATTCTTGAATTCCTCAATAGCAGTTACAAAACCTTTCAGTTTCCCTCACTAGATGTTTGACATGTGTAAGAATGAGGACGAAGCTAAAAGTGGTTGGAAAAAGACAAAACATAATACAACTAAAAGCAAACCCAAATTTGTTATTTTGTCTCATTCATTTACCCTTGTCTCTGATGTAAGTTGTCCACACCTCGAATTGGCCAAAGAGTGATATGACCCTGTAGTATGAAATTTCTTCAAAATATACTTCACTCGATGTTGTGTTGTCATTGAGAATCCTCATTTAAGGTGGCCATGAAAGCTTGTATCATAGTGTGGACCTTGGTGCGTTGAACAAAGTGTTGCTCAATTAGCTCAATTGTCTTCTTTGTAGTTTCCTCAGTTACCTCTCGTCTATGATTTGTGCTTTGTTGGATCTTCTTGAGGAGTTGTTCCATAGTGTTAATTTTTCCAAGCTCTTCGATAGGAGGAAGGTGACACTTTTGTGTCAAATCTTGCGCAGATTTATGGAGTTGTCTAAAAACAATGAGTGATTTGGTTGTTTCTTTTTCTTCTCTTTTCCTTGCTTGTTGACTGATCAAGTGATGCATAATCAATATTTCTTTCTATATTTGAGGGGAAGGGAAGCTCGATTGGAGGGTCGATATTATCGGATATCCACCTATCCATGTTATCTAAGCCCTCTCAGATGGTGACCACCTGGGTTTTCTTGGCTTGTACATGACTGTGTTGTTCCATTATGCTAGCTGCCAACTGCTCGAAGATATGCAGGTAGGCGTACATATCTGTAATATCTTCTTCCAACTTTGTTCTGAATTTTTCTGCACATGCTTTGAATTCTTGCAAGTTTCCTTCACCTATCCTCACTTGTCGGAGTTGTCCTTTTAGTTCTTTGATCCTTGCCTCTTTCTCTTGGTTTTGGCGACATAATCTCTTAAGGTTCTGTTTTGTAGCTATGGTAAAGGTGGGACCAATAGATGCTATGGAGAGTGGATCTTGGCTAGCATCCTTCGTTACATTGTTCTCTGTGATGATGGATAATGGGTTTCCCCTTCTAATTGGGACCTCTCTGACTTGTTGTTGCACAATGTTGCTAGTGCCTGTGCAATACCTAAAAAAATTCAAGTTCGACACTTTGCTCAATTTATATGGGGTGGAAAGTCCCAATACCATCCCACTTAATTGAGTTTGACTGCTAGGAACTTCCATTGATGAGTCTATAAGGTCAATATCCATTAGTGAGGTGTCATTGTTTGGATCCTCTTCATCTCGTTTCCATTGTTCTTCCTCTATTGCTTTGGTTGCGACTTCATTTGTTGATATTTTCTCTACTTCTGTTGTTGTTGTTGCTTCCAGATTTGTTCTTTCAGTTGTCGCTATTTGTTTTGGCTTCAACTTCTAATTCCTTCTTGGTAACTACTTTTGACTATGCTTCTACTTTAGCTGCTACTGATGTCACTACGCCTGCTTCCACTTTATCTCTAGCCTCATCGGTCTTCCTCTTATTTTTTATTGGTTCCTCTGTTAAGCCCTAATATTGGCTCATTAACCCTTAATTGGGGCATATTATATTAGTAATGATATTTTATTTATGTCGGCTTTAGGCCACTAGTTGTAATTATACCTCCTAGTCTCCTATATATACCAAGGAGACATTTTCATTTTGAATCATCTTGTACTTGAACATTTAAATGGGGTAAAAGGAGGTTGCCCCCTCAAAGAGGCTTATTATCTGAAATTATCCCTTTTTCAAGGCGTTGAGTACATTTTTTGAGGTTTTTCTATGCTATATTGATATTTGGTTCTTAACATATGGTATCAGAGCTCAAGGTCTTGGGGTTTCGCTGCTACATCTGAGACACCTTGGAATTTTCACTATAACTTTTTTCTACAACATTTCAGAAGGAATGTCTTGGAGTATATTTAGTATATGGATCAAGGTATGTTGGGTTCAAAATTCAGCTTTTGAGGCCTTATAATTTCGGAGATACAGCCTATACAAGATAGGGTTCTAGAATCATCCTGAACTGAGTCATTGCGGAATTTTCGCTATAAAAAATTTTATGTAATGTTTCAAACCCTACACTCTAGAGGCCATTTATAGAAATTAGTAATGTATCTGTGGTAAAAATTTCAACTTCTGGGTCATCTTACATTTCTATATACACCTTGTGTAAGATAGGGTATCTGACTAGTCCTATTGACTAGTCTCAAGAAGGCGTTCTAGGTAAAATAATCATAACTTATTCCTAGAGCATCCAAATTAAGTGCGACTGGTTGAATTGGATCGTGGACAGTCTGTAGTATTTTGGGTGTGAGTTTCAGAATTTTATATTAATTATTTTGTGTGGGGCACGCTATACAAGTGAGATCTTCTGGAAAGGCCAAAAATTGACAAGTTGTGGGGAAGTTACCATAAATTCCACTTGGCACATCCAATTTTGATCAGACCTGTGGCATTGCAGAGAAGAAATATCAGAGAACTACATAAAATAAAGTGTCATACCCATAAGGGCTGAAACTTGGGAGAAAAAATAGAATAAATATTGTCTAGCAGAACCACCTCAAAATCAAGGTTCAAAAGTGATACTTGACCAACATGCCACCCAAAAAGGGAACTTCTACACCAGCTAAGCCTCCAAAAAATCCTACTTGGACTCTTGATGAAGGTGAATAAATGTTTAGGGACATGAATGATTTACAAAAGAAGATAGTTACAAAAGATGAACTACAAGAGATGATGGAGGGTTTAAAAGGGGAGATCATGGAAGTATTGAAAAATTTCATAATAGAGAAGACACCTGAAAGTGAAAATGCATCCCATGAAATTCATAATGAGGACACAAGGAAGGTGAATCAAGAATGAAGAAAATCCAACTTTGGTTTGAAGATCAACCACGTTCCTAAGATTGATATGAGGAAGTTTTATGGCAAGGACCCAATCACATGGATACTTCAGATGGAGCAATTCTTTGACCTCCATAATGTGCCACATACACAAAAGGTACGAATTGCTTCTTTATATTTAGAACCTAATCAATTTGTATGGTATCGATGGATTTGTTCACGCAAATCACTCGTCACTTGGACAATTTTCATGGAAGAAATGATATCACATTGTGAGGATACAAGGAGCAATACCTTCCTTAGCCAATTGATAAATCTCAAGAAAAAGGGTTCAGTTACCAAGCACATTGAGAACTTCCAAAGATTGAATATAAAGGTAGTCGATATTCCAGATGAGCACATGATTGATGTATTCATAGGAACTTTAAAGGATAACATTCAACATGAGGTTCACCTTTGGGAACCCAAATCATTGGAGAATGCATTTAAGGTGGCAAGAAATGTTGAAAGCAAAAATATGGTTATGGCTACTAGAAGGACCAATCCTAACATTTATAAGGAGAACAATGCTCCTTCTTCTAAAACACCTCAACCTACAAGGTTGACATCTCAACAATTGGAGGAAATAAAATCAAAAGGTTTATGCTTTAATTGTGATAGCAAGTACAGTAAGGGACATAAGTGTGGTGAGAAGAAATTATTCTACATAGATTGTGAAGAGGAGGAAGAAGAAGAACAAGAACCATCTCAATATGAAAACGTAGAATCAATTTCTTCTGAAGAGTTGACTCCCACGATATTGTGTAATGAATTGGTGGGAATTAGCACTCCTCAAACCCTCAAGATCGAAGAATACATCAAAAAGAAAAAGGTAATAGTCCTAATTGGTTTTGGCAGTACTCATAATTTCACTGACTATAAATTAGCCAAAGATCTCAATTGCTTTGTATATCCGGCGCCAGAGTTTCAAGTAATGATTGCAGATGGAGGAACTATCAATTGCTCAGGAAAATTCAATAAGATCAATCTTACTATGGGGGAATATGTAATGAATATTCCAATGATTGATATACCCATGGGTGGTGCAGATGGTGTACTAGGAATCCAATGGTTACAGTCATTAGGAACAGTGGCTTTTAATTTTCAAGAACTTTTCATGAAATTTTCATTGGAAGGAAAAGAAATTGAGTTAAGAGGTATCACAGGGAAACCCGGTAAGGTGATAAGCTCTAACAGCATGACAAAATTATTGAAAAAGGGGCATCAAGGCGTTATT
>ML787507.1:270855-292904 GCA_009831015.1 Picea engelmannii
CGAGAATCAACAACAAGTTCTCCAAATCTTAAAGGACAACCTTACCATGGCATAGAATCGCATGAAACAACAAGCAGATCAACATCGTAGTGAAAGAAGTTTTGAAGTAGGGGATTGGGTGTTTTTAAGACTACAACCATGCAAACAGATGTCCCTCAAGCAAGCCAAGAAGGATAATAAATTACCACCAAAGTACTATGGCCCTTATAAGGTGTTGCAAAAGATTGGTACTATGGCATACAAATTGGAGTTGCATGCATCTTCACAAGTACACCCAGTTTTCCATGTTTCATGCTTAAAGAAGGTTATAGGTGACAAGATCCCAGTTTAAACTATATTTCCAGAACTTGATGAGGAAGGAAAAATCATATTGGAGACTGAAGCCATCACTGACACAAGAATTCGCCAGCTGAGGAATAGATCCATTTCAGAGTATCTCATTAAATGGAGGAAACTACCAGCTGAAGATTCCACTTGGGAAGATGAGTCTTTTATACATAAGCATCCAGAGTTACTCAAGCATTGCGGACAACACTTATCTCAAGGGGAGGGGCATGTTAAGCCCTAATATTGGATCATTACCCCTTAATTGGGGAATATTATATTAGTAATGTTATTTTATTTATGTCGGCCTTAGGCCATTAGTTGTAATTATACCTCCTAGTCTCCTATATATACCAAGGAGACATTTTCATTTTGAGTCATATTGTACTTGAACATTTAAGTGGGGTAAAAGGAGGTTTCCCCCTCGAAGAGGCTTATTATCTGAAATTATCTCTTTTTCAAGGCGTTGAGTACTTTTTCTGAGGTTTTTCTATGCTATATTGATATTTGGTTCTTAACATACTCCTTCTTTCTTATCTTATTATCTACCATTGTTTATTCCTCCTCGACTAATACAGAATGTGTGGATGTCATAGCTATCATCATTGCTTGTTCCTCCTCCTTTCTATGCGCTTCTTCACGGGCTTTCTCTTCACCGGAAATCATCCCTATGGGTTTTCCCTATCTTCTGGAAATGAATTCATCATAGGTATGGGCCCCATAGTGGATTTCTTATTCCTCCCAAATAGCTGAAATGTACTACCAAGTATGCTTGATCTGGATGCAATACTCATTAACCACCTTTTTGGGGTCATGTCTTCTAAATATTTCTTCTTCAAAGCGATAAAATAGCAATGTATCCACTTCGAATTGAGTCTACTTGATATTCCTAAAAGAGTATGATCTAATCCATAATGGGAGTGGGGAGAAGATAGATTTCTTGTCATGGTAGAGAGCCACCTTGACTCCCTAAATCACTATCTGATAGGAAACCTCTTGAAGCACCAATTTGTTCGGGACAAATATTGGAAGTATATGGGGAGCTTTGGTATCCCTGTATATCCTGATTTAATTCCCATGTTCCATTAGGTACCATTCCCCAATCATTTTTATGATTGCTAGTGCTTTGTCTGTCATGCACAAAGATGACATGCAAAAAATGAATTCATACAAAGGTGCTAAGAAGTGATCACATATCTTGTGATTCCTAACCTATACTTGTGCTCTCAAAGCACCTTGCAGTAAATGTGTATGGATAGGTTCGTCGGTTTCCATGCCCAACACATCTTAGGATATTGATTTGACACACAAAAAATATCCAATATATACGATGACATGTGAAAACTTGGAAATGTCCCAAGCTCGGTCTCCTTAACAACTGTGATAGATTCTACCAAACTTGTCGATAGGATTTCAATCCAATTGAATGTTGACCCTTCATCGTTGTAGTAATGGATCAAGGGCATTAAGGAAAAAGTAAATGTAGAAGCATATTGCTCCTCATAAGGCCTACAGAGCATTTCCATGATATATTAGTAGGACTTCCTTAGTGCTATGGTCAGATACGCGCCACACAATTTGTGCTTGAAATATTTTTCTGGCTTATACCTTGTCTTGAATAGGTCTTTTGCTTTGTTCTTGAACTTGTTGAGGACTTCCTTATCCAAATTCTGGGTTCACTTTTCCAAGTGATAGTATTTTTCTAGATCAACCACCCAAAATAACGTTGTGGGCTCCCCCCTAGCATTGAGTATATATCTATTTTCCAATTCCACGTGCTTGAGAATCCACACAATTGCATCTACGCAAGGGAACACTCCAACATGAGTTTCCACCCTATGTAATCCTCACCTTTGAATATTCTTGAAGATTTGGATTTTTTCTTGGTCTTCAGCTACCACTGGGAATGTTTGTCTTTTGAACATCTAAAAGACCTCACCCCATTTGAGTGATTCGGAGTCTTGTTGTGTCGTCGTACTCTGCTTCTGGACAATCAAGTTCTTCGTCATGTCTGCTAACACTTCTAGAAGCCTATGTAGCGGGTGACTTGCTTGTTTTCTTCTTTCGTGGTGACATTTTTGAATTTGTGACACGCATTTATAATTATCACATAAAACCAATAATAAAGGTGATGAGACAGTAAAAATGAAACATTAGTCCTTGTAAGCATATAAGATTTAAGCATTCAATCAGTACAAAACTATTCATGTAAACCTTCGTCAGATACATGAAGATTCACTTGTGTTAATGTTAGGAGGGTGATCATCATCTGAGGATGATAGGATGATCGGAGACATCATGAAGTTTTGAGGGAGTTGAGCTTGGTTTGGGAAGGATATCCAGGTAGAGTGGAGGAATTGGTGGTAACGTTGTCGATGAAAAAAAAAATAGGGTTAGAGCAATTCATGGGAATTGCTCTGATATATACTGTAATAGATCAGGGGAACTCTATTAGTGAAGAGCATTGTGTGTTACCTTAGTTTGTGTTAACCTTGTAGGAATGAAAAGTTGTGATCGAAGCAAGTCTTACAAAGTTTGTCATTGGGGTCAGAGCATTTCATATAAAGCTTGTCAGTGTGGCTGGAACAGTTCGTGGCAAATTCTCCATTTATATCAGCATGGTTGGAGTCAAAATCATCGATCAACCATAGGTGATGTTGCTAAGTACTCCGACATGGTCGGGTAAGTTCTTGCTAACTCTTATGATGAATATCGGGGGAGTTTCCTTTAAGTTCGCTAAAGGGTCGGAGGCATTGTGACTAACTATTCCAATATTGAAAGGTTAACACATGTAACATCCCTAGCCATCCAAGTTGGGCCATGCTACTCCATACAACACTCCTATATTTCTCTAGTACCATAATGTAACATCCTCAAAAAACTATTGAACAATGTTACTTTGAAGTTTCATTGTGCAAATTCTACTCTTAAACAAGTTTGCACAGTATCACTTGAAGTAACGCGCTCCGCCGAGACCTGAGTCATGCCACAAAACTTGTAACATTGGAAGAAACATTCCCCTTTTTTAACACAACCTTAAGTAGCAAAAGTACTCAATAACTATGCACACCAACATATTGGTCACAAAACACAATCACACGCACATCCTTCTAGGTGTCATGCATCAATCTTGATTTCACTATGCGTGGAATCTATTTCCTTAAACGCACACACAAATTATAGCCTGCTATGCACACATGCTACCCGCCTGCGCACCCAACCATTCAAATCTTGCCTCGAAGACTCATAACCAATATCAAAAGACAACTTAACAGGAAAGGTTATCATCAACTGACATACTCATGCACAACTACAAAATATTGGCTATAACTATCATACTTACATGTGCAAGCAACATTAAACAGAATAACAACAATTACCTATATGCAACAACATGCAAGAATTAACCCATGTCAAACATAAACAAGCACACAATAACAAGACAACACATAAAGAACACTTATCTTTTATGGAAGGTACCAACTATGTGCATAACTAAGATGTTCCTCCCAGCCATAGACTTTGTTGCTCATAAGCTTTCAGCAACATGTCACCCCCGATATGTGGCTTAACTCCACTAGCAAAAAAAGGGTTCCTAGCAACAAGTTAAGGTATGATACTCAACATAATTTCTCAGTTCAACATGCCCATCGTTGCAACTAGCCCACAGTCCCTCATTCCCCATGGGTCTGTTACACCTAGGAATTGTGCCCCTTCTCTACTCAATAGTCCTTTGGTTGCCCCACTTCCCTTCCCAAGGTTACCAGCAACAAGCTCAACAAGAAGTCTCTAAGCACTGCGACTAATGCTCAGTGCCCTAGGGAACATCTCTCAACAAAAATCTCAACTGGACAGTATGCTCATGGGTCTGGAAACCACTTCACAACATCCATTCTCTCAACTAGAGAGATTGCTCACGGTTTTTCAACCTGTCTCCTCGATAGTAAAAATATGGTTATAGCCCCACCACTCCTTACAAGCTTCTTGGTGTAGATAAGGTAAAAATCATATTTTCCATACAGTCTAACCCCCTTCTGCTCACAAGAGCCTGAAACATCAATAATAATGCAATAATAATACCCAAAATACATTAAGGCCAGCAATACATATTGCATGCCATCCACTTTGTTATCCCCAATTTTTAGGGATAACTAAGGAGATGATGTCTCGAGGCCCTCAGGTTGCATACATGGAGTATCGAGAGACAGATGATTTATAATGTCCACATGCATAGACAAAGACCCACTTCACCACCACATTTCCTAGATTTGTGACGATGGCATCAACTTGCTTCCGAAAGATGATGTGTCTTGCTCCATGAGGTATAAGTCGGGTATTGTGGTAAGTGTGACTTTAATATTTGAGGCATTTGAGTATGTTTCATTTAGAGCTACTTTTGATTATAGAACGTTTGCTTGGAAATTATACTCTTTGCCATGTTTCACCTTGGTGGTTGACATTGCACCCTAGTAAGTGGTCACCCTTAGGGGTGGATTTCCTACTGGGAGGTTTCCTCAATGAGTCATCGTGCCATTCTTGATCATACTTACCATTTTTCACACTTCATCCCTTTTTCATCTCCTTATATTTTGGGATTTTCGGGTGTCCTCGCCCAAGAAGGGATTGTACCTCATTTCATGGGAAGAAGGGGTTGAAGGCTCCGAGGTTTGTAGCTGGAAAAAGATAAAATCCAATCATAAACCTTTTATATGCTCGCCTAGGGATACCAAGGACAATGAAATGTCTCTCATAAGACACTAACGGGGCCCATGAAAAATAACAATATAAAAATGTCAACCAAGGTAGAGCATGTGTGGGCAATGTTTTTCATGCTTTGGTATAAGTCCCACACATTGTCTTCAACTTGGTGAAGCATAGTGTGACCAGGGTAGAGTCAAGGTGGGAAATGTTTTTCATTCTTAGGTATAAATCCCACCTTGGCTTCAACCTGGAAACATTTTAAATAATTAATGGCAATAAATGGGCTTGGAAAAAGAATGCATTGAAAACGAAGGTGCAACACACCCTCTACAAAGGCACCCATAAATGAGACAATACGAACCCTTGTATTTCATGAACCCCATGCCCAAAATTATAACCCCCATCCACTTCATCCTCTCCACATGGATTAGAGAGGTTTCCACCTAGGAAACACTCCTTCACTTAAGAAATGATTCACCCAATAGGTCACCTTGTCAACCCTCCCATACCTAAACTTGGAAAATTCCATAGGGTCTTTGAGCACTTGTTTAATTTGATGAGGTTTCTTTTTATGTACATGCTTAGATGGTTCTTATATTAAATTTGATTTTACTTGCCATGAGGCTTTGACTTGATATCCTTGGAGGGCGTACTTGTCTCTCTTTGCAAGACCCTGTTGATGGGTATTTCGGAGGAACAAGCCTAGCTTGGGCCTTTATTGGGGTAGGAAGTCCACTAGTTGGATGCCATGGCCCAAACATCGGGGCATTACATGAGATAAACATTGCTTTTGGAGGCAAAGGAAGAGACCTTGGAGGACCTCACCTAGCCCTTTGCAAGCCCAATGATTTTCCTTTGGAGTCTAAAACGCCATCTAGAAGCACTTGAGGTCACCCTAGGGCTAGGTTTTTGGTGGTGATGGTGGTGTTTGATTCAAACTTGACACTTTTTATGAGGAAGATCCCTTGTAACTTGGAGAGAAGACCCCAACGCATGAAGGGAAGGCCTTTGGAGACCCAGTGATTTCAGCCTCAAGCTCAGTGTCTTGCCAAAGTGACCAAGACATCACCCTACAAGGGGTTGACATCACACTTTTAGGGTTTTCTTCATGAGCAAACTTAAAATATTTTGTAAAGGGGAAAAGTAAAGGGGGTTGGCCTCCTTACTTTGTGGTTTACCCTAACTTTATGTGGACAAACACGTTTTAGGATTTTTGGATAAAGAAGGATCATTTTCATTTTATTTGGACATAACTCTCTCATGTGAGAAAGACTACTTTGATGAAATTTTCACCCTACTTGGGAAATTTGGATCATCTCTCTCTTGTGCAACTATCTTATGGTGTTTCTTGACCCATAATTGATCTTTTAAAGACTTTGGTTAAGTTTATGCATGAGTTGATTTACCATTTAGGAATCGAGAGAAGAAGCTTAATGAAATAATGTTCCAGCCATATAAGAAGTAAAAACATTAAACCATAACACCAAGATTGATAACGGAGTTCAACACAAGTTTGCCTACGTCTTTAGGCCTTTGTCTCAGTGGGGAAGGCTTCTTATTAATATTCAATGATTTAAAAATACAAAAGAAAGACTCACATAACAACTCCTAAAACCACCTTTCAGGTCTGCAACTTCTGGACAAAAATAGACATCACCATTGGCTGGAATAGGAAATTCTTAGACTTTTGAGTATCAAGTCGGCAATGCTTGGCTTGACATCTTGGGCTCTGGAGACACTTTTATCTTCGGTTACTCGGATGTAGAAATAGAATCCATATTCGGACTCCCCTTGAAATTATGCAACTTTTGAGTATAAAGTCGACCTGCTTCTTAGAAGTCCCTTGACACGAATCCCAATGTTGCACCCTGTTAGTCCGTACAGTCTCGATTTGCGTGCCAAAAAACTCTTTTTTCTCGATTTCCATGCCCGACTAAATAAGCCAAACTCCACCAATTTTAGCGACAATTAGCCATATTTAGCAAGATTCTGCTAGATTTGGAGGATCTTTGCCAGATTTGGTGGTAACTGCCAGATTTGGTCGAACCGCCAGATTTGGCCTTCTAGAAGGTGCCACGTGGTGCCTCCTCATTGGGCCATGTGTCACCTCATCATTAGGCCGAGCTATGTCATTGTTGCATATCCAACTGCCACATGTCATCTGTACGACCACGTCATCTTGCCCAATCAGCTACGACGTGTTATCCTGCCACATTAGCATCCATACTGCCATGTGTCACTCTGCCACATCATCATTTGTATAGTGCCACATCACCATCTGTATAGTGCCATGTCAGAATCTGTACTGCCACGTGTCACCCTTCCACGTAAGCATTCGTACTACCACATGTCACCCTACCACATCAGCATCTGTATTTCCATGTCTCATTTCCATATAGTGTCACGTGTCACTTCTGTACAGTGCCATGTGTCACTTCCGTACGGTGCCAACTCAACTCGAAAATGCCAAATTTGACTGACACATGTCAGCTCCTAGTACTACCATGTCACCCTGCTGACATCATCATGATGTTGTGTTGATGTCAACATGACATACTGCTGACGTCATCAGTTAACTTTGACTTTGACTTTTTTGTCTGTTTGAACTGAACTTCAGATCACAATAAATTCTGCATATGATGTCCATTTTCGACCCAAAAAAAATATATATATATATATATATATATATAATCAGAATCGACACGACGAGCCCTACGCAATGGCATTGGTTTTGTCTGATTATGAGAAATTTGATTTTTAGGCCTTTATGATCCATTTTGGATCATTCCTCCCCACTAAGATCTTTTGGTCCTCCAAAAGGGTACTAACCTAACATCAAGTGTGGGATAGGCCTCCCCACTTGTCATTTGTCTTTAAACTATGTCCTTTTCACCTGTCACATCATAATCAATTGCATAATAACCATGACAATTGAAAGCATATTGTTAACCATTTGAACTCATTCACATCTTATTGAATCCACTACCATCCATGTAGAAAACATTAGTAGCGATAACATCAAAAATATGACTGAAACTGAACCAATATGTTTGATTGGCCTGCACGACATTAACTTATCTTGAAGAAAAGTATGATTGAACTTCCATTCTACAACTATCTCATGTTCATGCTTATGATAAACTGCTTTACTTGGCGCAATTATAGGCGTATTGATTGCATAGGTTGCCTTCTTTAATTATTCCATTGTTAGAAGAGATTGATTTTCTTTTATGTGATGAGCATGTTGCCTAGGTTGCCTTCTTTAATTATACCACTGATCTGGATTTATGCAGGAACATAATGAAATACAGAAATACACATAAACGCAGAGATGCAGCGGAAATAAAACTTCATTTCATTAGCAACAAATGACTGAAATATGCTTATAGACAGAATGGAAATAAAACAGCTCGAGCGCTGGTAGCTTATCTCTGAGAAGAGATGTGGCGGCTACTGGCCTCTGAAATCTGTGTTACAATGAGGCTCAAAGGCCTATATATTATTTAGAAACAATGGAAAACTCTAAACATACAAAAACCTAACCCTATAAAATGAAACGCCAAAATATGGGCCCCATTGGGGTAAATTGGTACATCAATTTCCCGTGGTCGTAACTTTTGCATACTATCTTTGTTTGATGCACATGATACATCATTAGAAATATCTATCCGAGGAATACATTGTTGATAGAGAATATTGATTCCAAAATGTACTCATATTCGCCAGAGCATTCATGCCCAAAAAACGTCGTTTAGGGCCTCAAAACGGCTCCGAAAGTTCAGGACCCGAAAAACTGCTAAAAATATTAAATTGTGCTACAATTAAAGAAACTAAAAAATTGAAAGAAACAATGGTGTGGGTCCAAGTGGAATAGGTGGGTGGCCACCAATATCCACCTAGATCATTCCTCCCCCCTTAGGAAGCAATGGTCCTCATTGCGTTGAGTTCCTCCATGAGATGAGGAAACTTCTACTGAACTTGGTACCTGGTGAGCCACTTTCCCTGGTGAAGGAGTTGGCCTGCTTTGACAACTTGATATAGCTGGATCCTCTGCTAATAGATGTTCTTGGTCTGTGTGTCCATAATCCGATCAGTTGTGGCTTGTTCCAAGCAATCTGGGTTTAACTCTGTTGGTGTGAGTTGTTCTACCATGTCGGATGTGTCCAGTAGAGGTGGAAAGTAGGGTCGAAGGCAGTCCACATTAAACATTGGATGCAAACCAAGGAATGGTGGAATATTGAGCTCAAAGGCATTATCCCCTACAGCCTTGGTGACGGTGTATGTCCCATATCAGAGCAGGTGAATCTTGCGGTAGGCTCCAGCGAGGCGCTCCTTTTGCAAATGTAGCCACACTTTGTCGCCCACCTGAAATTTTTGTGGAACCCGATGTTGATCATGTCGCTCCTTGTAATTAGCATTGGCTATGTCCAAGATGTCATGAACCTGTTGGCATATGTGTTGAATGTGCTCAATGAAGTTGTTTTCCTTGTCAGCCTCAGACTCAACATGGGTTGAATCTGCCTGAGTAGCCGCAAATGTCATGCCTACGTCAATGGGACACAGTGGCTGGAATCCCAAGCCCACTTGAAAGGGGTTGTGGCTGGTTGAGTTATGGAGAGCTCAGTTGTAGCTGTGTTGTACATAGGGGAGGATCTCATCCTATGTGCATGGATGCTTTGAGTTGTACATGCGTATAATGTGTACAATCATTCGGCTGACGACCTTTGTCTAGCCATCAGTTTGCGGATGGAAAGGTGTGGACTTGGTGAGCTTGGTGTCCAGCATCGACCAGAGGCTGGACCAAAATGTATTGAGGAACCTTTTGTCCCGATATGAGATGATAGACTGTGGGATCCTAAAGTGTACCCACACTCGTTCAAAGAAGAGTTTAGCAGTGGCTTCTGTTGTGATACTCTTCTTGCAGGCCATCATAATGGACATCTTCGAGAATCTGTCGACGACCACAAAAACACAGTCATTTCCATGCTTAGTAGAAGGAAGGCCCGACATGTAATCCATGGAGATGGATTCCCAAGGTCGACTAGGGGTAGGCAGCGGAGTATAGAGGCCTTGTTTCTTGATGGTCGGTTTGGCAATGGCACAAGCAGTGCAGGACTTGATGTACATCCCGACATCCTGTCGAAGGTTCAGCCAATAGAAATACTTTTGCAGTACTGCCACAGTTTTCTCAACCCTGAAATGCCCAGCAACCCGACTGTAGTGCGCCTCCCAAATCATATTGGCACGCTCGCTTGAAGGAACACAAAGATGTCCCAGGTGACATAGCAGGGCATCCTGGAGGTGAAAATTAGGAACTTTCTTACCCCCCAAGAGCGTATTGTATGTGTGGCCAAATTCTGGATCACTTTTGTAGAGAAGCGGCCAATCAGAAGTCTCGTGCCCACAAGAGTTGAGCACCGTGGTTAGCGCCATGACAGGGGGTCGGATGAGTCAATCTGCAACATTATTGGTGCTTCCTTTCTTGTACTTAATGTTCAAATGAAATTGTTGCATGTATGTGGACCACTTCTGATGGCGATTGTTCTACAACTTCCCTTGTGTCTGTATGAACTGCAAGGGTCGGTGGTGTGTGTGGATGACTATTTCCTTTCCCAAAATGTAATGCTTCCATTGTCAGAAGGCTTGCACAATGGAATACATCTCTTTGTCATAAGTGGGATACTTCCGGACTGTGTCGGAAAGTGTCTCACTATGATATTCCATTGGATGCTCATGTTGAGTAAGGACTGCCCCAATAGCATAGTCGAAGGCATCTGTCTCGATCTCAAATGGTTGTTGCAAGTCTGGTAATGTGAGCACTGGTGCATAGCAGAGGCAATGCTTCAAATCATCGAACGCTTTCTGTTGAGATTCAGAACAAAAGAATTTTTCTTTCGCTCCTCCATTGGTGACTTGACTCAAGGTCTAAGTGATATGAGAGAATCCCAACACAAACCTGCGATAGAAATTGGCAAGACCCAAAAAGTTGCGGAGCTCTGTTAGGGTGATTGGGGCTGTCCAATTCCAGATGACTTGGATCTTGGTTGGATCCACATGCACCCCCTGCTCATCAATGATGTATCCCAGATACTGAACTTGGGTCATGCCAAAAGTGCACTTCTCCAAATTGGCACACAACTTGTGTTGCTGCAGTGTTTGGAGGACTTGTCAAATGTGGTGGAGGTGTTCTTCCCAAGTCTAGATGAAGATCAGAATGTCATCCAAGTACACCACTACAAATGAGTTAGTGAATGGTCATAAGATGGCGTCCATTAGTCTCATGAAGGTTGCAGGGGCATTCGTCAACCTGAAAGTCATGACCAACCATTCGAAAAGGCCCTCCTTGGATTTGAAGGCAGTCTTCCACACATCAGAGGGTTCGATTGGTACCTAGTGATACCCAAACTTTAAGTCGATCTTGCTGAAATATTTCGCCCCCTTGAGTTGGTCCAGAAGGTCATCAATCCATGGGATTGGGTACCTATTCCAGACAGTGATCTTGTTCAGTGCCCAATAGTCAATGCAGAGTCTCCAAGTCACATCCTTCTTCTGCACCAACACAATCGGGCTCCCATAGGGAAATGAACTCGGCCAGATGTGGCCTTTCTGCAATAGCTCCTAAATCTGCCTCTTGATTTCGTCATTCTCCATAACATAGCACTAATATATTGGTTCATTGGGCAACGGTGCACCTGGGGTCAAATCGATGGGATGCTTGACCTGACAGTGTAGAGGCACCCCTATGGGGGAGGTGAAGATGTCCTCGTACTCCTCGATGACCTTATCCATTTGTTGTTGTCATGCATAGGGGCCCTGTTTGGAGGTCGTGGTCATAGTCTTCTTCTTTCCCTAAGGGCGGATCATCAGGAAAACAAAATTCCTGGTTTTGGCAATGAGCTTACTGCATTGTTTTGTAGTAACCAAAGAGATGGTTGTAGGCGGTACTATTTCTGGTATCCTGTACAGCTTATTGCCCAAAGTAATAATAACAGCACGAGGCGACTCATACACAGCATGTCACTTCCACAAGTATGGTTGGCCTAATAATACATCAGAAACATCAAGAGGAGCAATGTCACATAATACATCATCTGTGAAGGGATTGATGTTGTAGGGAAGGCGACATGGCTGGCTTATGTGGAGGTCCCATCCTTGGTGCAGCCACCCAATGATGTATGGTTGTGGGTGTGTTGTGGTCGGCAAGCCCAATCGTTTCATGACCTCTATTGAGATGAGGTTCTTCTGGCTCCCGCTGTCAATAATGAACTACAACGGGGAACCCTTTACCCACATCTGGGAATGGAAGAGGCACTCCACCTCCTCTGGATATTTTTTGGTTTCTTCTTCTAGATCTTCATGGTGGAAACGGTGGCATTGGGCTCCGCATCGATAATTTGCTTCCCCATGTCATTCCCCTTGTCAGGTTCTGATTCAGAGTAGGATCTTGCATCCGATTCAGAAGCCTTCAACTCAGCTACTAGTGACTGCTTGGCCTGACACTTACTTGTGTTGTGAGTGGAGCTCTTATGGAACTCAAACCACTTCCCTGTGTCCATTTTTGGCTTCATGATGTTGTTCTTTGCTTGCATATTTAGCGGGTTGTCCTAGGCCACCCCGCCTTGGCTTGATCCTTTGTTCGATGATTTGGGGGTACCTTTCCCTTGCTTCTGATTCGCAGACCCAAAGTCTCACTTCTTCTGTTTGAACTTCTGCTCAATCTTGGCAGCATAACGGTATGCCGCACCAAGCAAGGAGATGTCAAGGAACTCCATTTCCTCCTGAATGTATCTATGAAGACAACTGTGGTACTTTAACACCAAATTTTTCTTCAAATCTTTGATACCCAACTTTGTGTGTAGGGTATGGAATAGATTCGTCAGCTCATGTGCATCTTGGTCCCTTTGTTGCCGCAGCGTAATCCATTGTGTGTATTTGTCCTCATAGTTCCCCACGAGATAATATTGTTCCTTGATGGTGTCTCGGAAAGAATTCCAAGAGGGTGTGACTGAGAACAAAGAGGGTTCCCTCTCACTCTATTGCTCCCAGTATGTTTCCCACCAGTCCTTGACATGTGGGGCGGCTTTAAGGAGTGCAAAAATAATCCTTTCTCGGTTGGAAAATTCATGAATCGAGAAATATCCTTCTAATGGATTCAACCATCTATCAACGACATATGCATCTATTTGGCCCTCAAATATGGGAATCTCAAAGTTTACTTGTACCTTAAAAGGAGTGGCGCCTCCAGAGTGGTTGTTGGATGTAGATGCACTACCAGTGGGCAATTGTTGAAGGATCTGGGCAAAGTTGTCCATCATCGCATTCCTTTGTTTCTCGAGGGCCTCCTCGAGTAATAATTTGATATTATCTCCTACTCCCTCATCTTTCTTTTCTTCCCCCATGGGCCACCGTCGGGGTTTGCGAGGTTGATCTTACAACGGTTCAACCAAATCAAGCCCTAACTCCTTATACCCCAACCTCATTGGGGACATGCAAAGAAGGATCGAGAAAGAGCAGACCGCTCTAATACCACTGATCCAGATTTATGCAGGAACACAATGAAATACAGAAATACACATAAACGCAGAGATGCAGTGGAAGTAAAACTTCATTTCATTAACAACAAATGATTGAAATATGCTTACAGACATAATGGAAATAAAATAGCTTGGGCGTTGGTAGCTTATCTTTGAGAAGAGATGTGGTGGTTACTGACCTCTGAACTCTGTGTTACAATGAGGCTTAAAGGCCTATATATTATTGAGAAACAATGGAAAACCCTAAACATCCAAAAACCTAACCCTAGGAGATGAAACGCCAGAATATGGGCCCCATTGGGGTAAATTGGTACATCAATTTCTCGGGGTCATAACTTTTGCATACTATCTTCATTTCACGCACATGATACATCATTAGAAAGATCTATCTGAGGAATACACTGCTAACAACGAATATCGATTCTGGAGAAAACTCATATTCACCCGAGCATTCATGCCCAAAAAACGTCATTTAGGGCCTCAAAACGACTACGGAAGTTCAGGACCCGAAAAACTGCTAAAAATAGTAAATTGTGCTACAATTAAGAAATTGAAAAACTGAAAGAAACAATGGTGTGGGTCCAAGTGGAATAGGCAGGTGGCCACCAATATCCACCTAGATCATTAATAGAACATCTAACATTAAAGCCATCTTACGAAATTCCTTTGTGTATTCATGCATCGAATGTCATTTCCTTAACTTAAGACTTTTCCATTCAATTAAATCATTTTCCTTATATCCCAATGGATAGGATTGTTTTCTAAGTGAGGAAATAAAATCATGCCATGATGGAAAAATATTACCAACTTGCTGAGTTCCATGTTGCATTTTACTTTACCACCAGATGAGATTTGTGCTTTCGAGACAAAGCGATGCCAATCTGATTTTGGTTGCCTAATCTTTGATTTGCTGCACATTACAATATACCTCCATATGTCTAACCAAGTTATCAATTTTCTCAGCATTAACTTTGCCATCATACATAGGCAAAACAAATTTTACATCAAGTTTAAGTAATGGCATATCAGGCTTATGTTTATGAGAATGTTATCTTGCAGTAGAATTTGAACTTGTACTTGAAGAAGAAGAAGAAGATGGAGTTGAAGGAGGTGAAGGAGTTTTAGGAGGGTACTCTCCTTCTTCACTTTTGTCTTTCTTTGAATATTCCCCTTGAAAAGGTCACTTTCGTTCCAAGTAATCATCATACAACACTTTTACCATCTCCGAAATGGCAAAGAAAGTTCTTTGAAACACTCTTTCGTTTTGAGAAATTCCTTCTTCTGATGCCATCTTCTCACTTTGACATGTCCTCTTTCTTGATCCAATCTCTTGATCTCCTTCTACAAGTGTTACACGTCAAAATTGTTCAGCTGGATAAGTGTCGCATTGTCCCTCTCAGTTGTCGTAAGTGTCGCATCTTCCCTACAACTTTCGCAAGTGTCGCAAGTTGGTCACTAGTGTCGCAAATGATGTTCAGACATACTGCCATGTCAACGACACTAAGGAGGCACTTATAACATCTCACATGACTGAGTTGAAGGAGGAGAATTGATTTACTGGAGTCAAATAACTCTTGACACCTGAAAGGAACCCTGAAACAAATGTTTTGAGGGGGAGCGCTCCCCTACTTCAGCCCCAGAAGCACTGGCACTCCCCTATAATGCTTCAGGGAGCGTTATAATGCTCCCCAACCCCTTTTGAAGGAGCGTTGCCCATCCTGAGAGCGTTGGCGCTCCCCCAAGGCTTACCAGGGAGCGCTACAGCACTCGGATGCCCCTTCTAAGGGACCGCTTCCTAATCTGAGGCAGTAGTTGGCCCGTTGAGGAGAATAAGGGGAGGATCTTTCGAGATTAGAAGGCAGTTGTGCTCAAATTCTCAGTTTCATCAAAAGATCCCTGATCCAAGGAGAAGGTTCCCAACTTGTTCTAAAGATAACTCAAGAGCTTAAGCTCCTCTTAACCTATATAAACAGGCTCTATGATGGTGGAAAGCGGGGAAGAACTGAAGTTATGAAACTTATGATCTTGGAGAAAACTCGCAGTCAGCCAGAGGAAAGTGATCAGTGAAGCTGTTGTTATCCAGGTTGTGGAGCTTTCAGGCAGGGGTTAGACGAAGGGGACTTGACGAAGTTGTCGCATTTGCATCTACGATTGTAAGTACTATTGTCGTTATTCTCATCAATATGACACGCTTGGCCTGTTTCTTTCTAGTTTGTGTCTAATGTCACATGAACTTATCATTAATTGATAGATTTGTTTTCAAGCTAATATCAATAGAGTAGGAAGCGGTTGTATCTTGTTTGGTCCATAGGATCTAGCGAGGAGCAAAGGATCGAAGCGCAACCAGGAGCGTGTAGGGACAAACGTCGATAAAAAGGTACCTCTGTCATCCTTCCTTCTCATGTGTTAGTTTAGATAGATTTGAAAGGAAGTCAGTGTCCATGATAAGCACTTTTCTATCTAGGGTTAAGGTCAAGCTCTAGAGGTGATCTACCTGTCCGCAGGGAGATTTTCCTACAACAACAAGCTCTCATTTACCACGACTTAGTTTTTCCCTGCTAATCATGCAAACTCAAACAACCAACTATCAACCTGCTCTGATACCACTTGATCTGTAATTGATCTTTTAAAGACTTTGGTTAAGTTTATGCATGAGTTGATTACCATTTAGGAATTGAGAGAAGAATCTTAATGAAATAATGTTGCAGCCATATTAGAAGTAAAAACATCAAACCATAACACCAAGATTGATAACAGAGTTCGACACAAGTTTGCCTACATCTTTGGGCCTTTGTCTCAGTGGGGAAGGCTTCTTATTAATCTTCAATGATTTAAGAATACAAAAGAAAGGCTTACATAACAGCTCCTTAAACAACCTTTCAGATCTACAACTTCTAGACAGAAACAAACATCACCATTGGTTGGAATAGGAAATTCTGAGACTTTTGAGTATGAAGTTGGCTATGCTTGGTTCAACATCTTGGGCTCTGGAGGCACTTTTCTGTTCGGTTACTCAGATGCAGAAACAAAATCCATTTTCGAACTCCCCTCGAAATTCTACAACTTTTGAATATAAAGTCGACCTGCTTCTAAGCAATCCCTTGGCACCTCCCCTCGGCATGAATCCCAATGTTGTGCCCTATCAGATCCATACAGTCTCAATTTGCATGCCAAGAAAACCTCTTTTTCTCGATTTTTGTGCCTGGCTAAATAAGCCAGACTCCACCAAATTTAGCGACAGTTAGCCAGATTTAGAGATATTTCACCATATTTGGAGGATCTCCGCTAGATTTGGTGGTAAGCACCAGATTTGGCCTTCCAGAAGATGCCACGTAGTGCCTCCTCATTGGGCCACATGGTGCCTCATCATTGGCCCGAGCCACGTCACTAATGCATAGTCAGCTGCCATGTGCCATCCATACGACCATATCATCCTGCCCAGTCAGCTGCCACGTGTCATCCTGCCACGTCAGCATCTGTATTACCACGTGTCACTCTACCACATCATCGTTCGTACAGTGCCATGTCAACATTCGTTCAATTCCACGTCAGCATCCGTACAGTTCCATGTCAACATCTGTACAGTGCCACATCAACATCCCTACTGCCACATGTCACTTTCGTATAGTGCCACATGTCACTTCCATACAATGCCACATGTCACTTCCGTACAGTGCCAACTCAACCCAAAAATGCCAAATTTGACTAACACGTGTCAGCTCCTGGTGCTACCACATCACCATGTTGACATCATCACAATGTCATGCTGACATCATCATGACATACTGCTCACGTCATCAGTTGACTTTGACTTTGACTTTTTTGCTTGTTTGACGTGAACTTCAAATCGTGTTAACTTCCGCATATGATGTCCNGGGTCGGAGGCATTGTGACTAACTATTCCAATATTGAAAGGTTAACACATGTAACATCCCTAGCCATCCAAGTTGGGCCATGCTACTCCATACAACACTCCTATATTTCTCTAGTACCATAATGTAACATCCTCAAAAAACTATTGAACAATGTTACTTTGAAGTTTCATTGTGCAAATTCTACTCTTAAACAAGTTTGCACAGTATCACTTGAAGTAACGCGCTCCGCCGAGACCTGAGTCATGCCACAAAACTTGTAACATTGGAAGAAACATTCCCCTTTTTTAACACAACCTTAAGTAGCAAAAGTACTCAATAACTATGCACACCAACATATTGGTCACAAAACACAATCACACGCACATCCTTCTAGGTGTCATGCATCAATCTTGATTTCACTATGCGTGGAATCTATTTCCTTAAACGCACACACAAATTATAGCCTGCTATGCACACATGCTACCCGCCTGCGCACCCAACCATTCAAATCTTGCCTCGAAGACTCATAACCAATATCAAAAGACAACTTAACAGGAAAGGTTATCATCAACTGACATACTCATGCACAACTACAAAATATTGGCTATAACTATCATACTTACATGTGCAAGCAACATTAAACAGAATAACAACAATTACCTATATGCAACAACATGCAAGAATTAACCCATGTCAAACATAAACAAGCACACAATAACAAGACAACACATAAAGAACACTTATCTTTTATGGAAGGTACCAACTATGTGCATAACTAAGATGTTCCTCCCAGCCATAGACTTTGTTGCTCATAAGCTTTCAGCAACATGTCACCCCCGATATGTGGCTTAACTCCACTAGCAAAAAAAGGGTTCCTAGCAACAAGTTAAGGTATGATACTCAACATAATTTCTCAGTTCAACATGCCCATCGTTGCAACTAGCCCACAGTCCCTCATTCCCCATGGGTCTGTTACACCTAGGAATTGTGCCCCTTCTCTACTCAATAGTCCTTTGGTTGCCCCACTTCCCTTCCCAAGGTTACCAGCAACAAGCTCAACAAGAAGTCTCTAAGCACTGCGACTAATGCTCAGTGCCCTAGGGAACATCTCTCAACAAAAATCTCAACTGGACAGTATGCTCATGGGTCTGGAAACCACTTCACAACATCCATTCTCTCAACTAGAGAGATTGCTCACGGTTTTTCAACCTGTCTCCTCGATAGTAAAAATATGGTTATAGCCCCACCACTCCTTACAAGCTTCTTGGTGTAGATAAGGTAAAAATCATATTTTCCATACAGTCTAACCCCCTTCTGCTCACAAGAGCCTGAAACATCAATAATAATGCAATAATAATACCCAAAATACATTAAGGCCAGCAATACATATTGCATGCCATCCACTTTGTTATCCCCAATTTTTAGGGATAACTAAGGAGATGATGTCTCGAGGCCCTCAGGTTGCATACATGGAGTATCGAGAGACAGATGATTTATAATGTCCACATGCATAGACAAAGACCCACTTCACCACCACATTTCCTAGATTTGTGACGATGGCATCAACTTGCTTCCGAAAGATGATGTGTCTTGCTCCATGAGGTATAAGTCGGGTATTGTGGTAAGTGTGACTTTAATATTTGAGGCATTTGAGTATGTTTCATTTAGAGCTACTTTTGATTATAGAACGTTTGCTTGGAAATTATACTCTTTGCCATGTTTCACCTTGGTGGTTGACATTGCACCCTAGTAAGTGGTCACCCTTAGGGGTGGATTTCCTACTGGGAGGTTTCCTCAATGAGTCATCGTGCCATTCTTGATCATACTTACCATTTTTCACACTTCATCCCTTTTTCATCTCCTTATATTTTGGGATTTTCGGGTGTCCTCGCCCAAGAAGGGATTGTACCTCATTTCATGGGAAGAAGGGGTTGAAGGCTCCGAGGTTTGTAGCTGGAAAAAGATAAAATCCAATCATAAACCTTTTATATGCTCGCCTAGGGATACCAAGGACAATGAAATGTCTCTCATAAGACACTAACGGGGCCCATGAAAAATAACAATATAAAAATGTCAACCAAGGTAGAGCATGTGTGGGCAATGTTTTTCATGCTTTGGTATAAGTCCCACACATTGTCTTCAACTTGGTGAAGCATAGTGTGACCAGGGTAGAGTCAAGGTGGGAAATGTTTTTCATTCTTAGGTATAAATCCCACCTTGGCTTCAACCTGGAAACATTTTAAATAATTAATGGCAATAAATGGGCTTGGAAAAAGAATGCATTGAAAACGAAGGTGCAACACACCCTCTACAAAGGCACCCATAAATGAGACAATACGAACCCTTGTATTTCATGAACCCCATGCCCAAAATTATAACCCCCATCCACTTCATCCTCTCCACATGGATTAGAGAGGTTTCCACCTAGGAAACACTCCTTCACTTAAGAAATGATTCACCCAATAGGTCACCTTGTCAACCCTCCCATACCTAAACTTGGAAAATTCCATAGGGTCTTTGAGCACTTGTTTAATTTGATGAGGTTTCTTTTTATGTACATGCTTAGATGGTTCTTATATTAAATTTGATTTTACTTGCCATGAGGCTTTGACTTGATATCCTTGGAGGGCGTACTTGTCTCTCTTTGCAAGACCCTGTTGATGGGTATTTCGGAGGAACAAGCCTAGCTTGGGCCTTTATTGGGGTAGGAAGTCCACTAGTTGGATGCCATGGCCCAAACATCGGGGCATTACATGAGATAAACATTGCTTTTGGAGGCAAAGGAAGAGACCTTGGAGGACCTCACCTAGCCCTTTGCAAGCCCAATGATTTTCCTTTGGAGTCTAAAACGCCATCTAGAAGCACTTGAGGTCACCCTAGGGCTAGGTTTTTGGTGGTGATGGTGGTGTTTGATTCAAACTTGACACTTTTTATGAGGAAGATCCCTTGTAACTTGGAGGGAAGACCCCAACGCATGAAGGGAAGGCCTTTGGAGACCCAGTGATTTCAGCCTCAAGCTCAGTGTCTTGCCAAAGTGACCAAGACATCACCCTATAAGGGGTTGACATCACACTTTTAGGGTTTTCTTCATGAGAAAACTTAAAATATTTTGGAAAGGGGAAAAGTAAAGGGGGTTGGCCTCCTTACTTTGTGGTTTACCCTAACTTTATGTGGACAAACACGTTTTAGGATTTTTGGATAAAGAAGGATCATTTTCATTTCATTTGGACATAACTCTCTCATGTGAGAAAGACTACTTTGATGAAATTTTCACCCTACTTGGGCAATTTGGATCATCTCTCTCTTGTGCAACTATATTATGGTGTTTCTTGACCCGTAATTGATCTTTTAAAGACTTTGGTTAAGTTTATGCATGATTTGATTTACCATTTAGGAATTGAGAGAAGAAGCTTAATGAAATAATGTTGCAGCCATATAAGAAGTAAAAACATCAAACCATAACACCAAGATTGATAACAGAGTTCGACACAAGTTTTCCTACGTCTTCAGGCCTTTGTCTCAGTGGGGAAGGCTTCTTATTAATATTCAATGATTTAAAAATACAAAAGAAAGACTCACATAACAACTCCTAAAACCACCTTTCAGATCTGCAACTTCTGGACAGAAATAGACATCGCCATTGGCTGGAATAGGAAATTCTTAGACTTTTGAGTATCAAGTCGGCTATGCTTGGCTTGACATCTTGGGATCTGGAGACATTTTTATCTTCGGTTACTCGGATGTAGAAATAGAATCCATATTCGGACTCCCCTTGAAATTATGCAACTTTTGAGTATAAAGTCGACCTGCTTATGAGCAGTCCCTTGACACGAATCCCAATGTTGCACCTTGTAAGTCCGTACAGTCTCGATTTGTGTGCCAAAAAACTCTTTTTTCTCGATTTCCATGCCCGACTAAATAATCCAAACTCCACCAATTTTAGTGACAATTAGCCAGATTTAGCAAGATTCTGCTAGATTTGGAGGATCTCTGCCAGATTTGGTGGTAATTGCCAGATTTGGTCGAACCGCCAGATTTGGCCTTCTAGAAGGTGCCACGTGGTGCCTCCTCATTGGGCCATGTGTCACCTCATCATTGGGCCGAGATATGTCACTGTTTCATAGCCAACTGCCACATGTCTCTATACGACCACGTCATCTTTCCCAATCAGCTACGACATGTTATCCTGCCACATCAGCATCCATACTGCCACGTGTCACTCTACCACATCATCATTCATATAGTGCCACGTCACCATTTTTATAGTTCCATGTCAGCATCTGTACTGCCACGTGTCACCCTGCCACGTAATCATCCGTACTGCCACATGTCACCCTACCACATCAGCATCTGTATTGCCATGTCTCATTTCCATATAGTTTCACGTGTCACTTCTGTACAGTGCCATGTGTCACTTCCGTACGGTGCCAACTCAACTCGAAAATGCAAATTTGACTGACACATGTCAGCTCCTGGTGCTACCATGTCACCCTGCTGATGTCATCATGATGTTATGTTGACGTCAACATGATGTACTGATGACGTCATCAGCTAACTTTGACTTTGAATTTTTTGTCTATTTGACCTGAACTTCAGATCACAATAAATTCCGCATACGATGTCCATTTTCGAAAAT
>ML787507.1:292914-329509 GCA_009831015.1 Picea engelmannii
ATATATATATATATATATATATATATATATGATCGGAATCGACACGACAAGCCCTACGCAATGGCACTGGTTTTTTCTGATTATGAGAACTTTGATTTTTAGGCCTTTATGATCCATTTTGGATCATTCCTCCCCACTAAGACCTTTTGGTCCTCCAAAAGGGTATTAACCTAACATCAAGTGTGGGATAGGCCTCCCCACTTATCATTTGTCTTTAAACTATGTCCTTTGCACCTGTCACGTCATAATCAATTGCATAATAACCATGACAATTGAAAGCATATTGTTATCCATTTGAACTCATTCACATCTTATTGAATCCACTACCATCCATGTAGAAAACATTAGTAGCGATAACATCAGAAATATGACTAAAACTGAACCAATATGTTTGATTGGCCTGCACGACATTAACTTATCTTGAAGCAAAGTATGATTGAACTTCCATTCTACAACTATCTCATGTTCATGCTTATGATAAACTGCTTTACTTGGCACAATTATAGGCGTATTGATTGCATAGGTTGCCCTCTTTAATTATTCCATTGTTAGAAGAGATTGATTTTCTTTTATGTGATGAGAATGTTGCCTAGGTTGTCTTCTTTAATTATACCATTGTTCCAGATATATGCAGGAACACAATGAAATACAGAAATACACATAAACGCAGAGATGCAGTGAAAGTAAAACTTCATTTCATTAACAACAAATGACTGAAATATGCTTACGGACAGAATGGAAATAAAACAACTCGGGCGCTGGTAGCTTATCTCTGAGAAGAGATGTGGCGGCTACTGGCCTCTGAAATCTATGTTACAATGAGGCACAAAGGCCTATATATTATTGAGAAACAATGGAAAACTCTAAACATACAAAAACCTAACCCTAGAAAATGAAACGCCAAAATATGGGCCCCATTGGGGTAAATTGGTACATCAATTTCCCGTGGTCGTAACTTTTGCATACTATCTTTGTTACATGCACATGATACATCATTAGAAATTTCTATCCGAGGAATACACTGCTAATAGCGACTATTGAGTCCAAAATGTCTTATATTCGCCAGAGCATTCATGCCCAAAAAACGTCGTTTAGGGCCTCAAAACGACTCCGGAAGTTCAGGACCCGAAAAATTGCTAAAAATATTAAATTGTGTTACAATTAAGGAAACTAAAAAATTGAAAGAAACAATGGTGTGGGTCCAAGTGTAATAAATGGGTGGCCACCAATATCCACCTGGATCATTCCTCCCCCCTTAGGAAGCAATGTTCCTCATTGCGTTGAGTTCCTCCATGAGATGAGGAAACTTCTACTGAACTTGGTCCCTGGTGAGCCACTTTCCCTGGTGAAGGAGTTGGCCTGCTTTGACAACTCGATATAGTTGGATCCTCTGCTAGCATATGTTCTTGATCTGTGTGTCCATAATCCGATCAGTTGTGGCTTGTTCCATGCAATCTGGGTTTAACTCTGTTGGTGTGAGTTGTTCTGCCATGTCGGATGTGTCCAGTAGAGGTGGAAAGTAGGGTCGAAGGTAGTCCACATTAAACACTAGATGTAGACCAAGGAATGGTGGAATACTGAGCTCAAAGGCATTGTCCCCTATAGCCTTGGTGATGGTGTATGTCCCATATCGGAGCGGGCGAATCTTGCGGTAGGGTTCAGCAAGGCGCTCCTTTTGCAAATGTAGCCACACTTTGTCGCCCACCTGGAAGTTTTTTGGAACCTGATGTTGATCATGTCTCTCCTTGTACTTAGCATTGCCTCTGTCCAAGATGTCATGAACCTATTGGCAGATGTGTTAAATGCACTCAATGAAGTTGTTTGCCTTGTCAGCCTCAGACTGAACATGGGTTGAATCTTCCTGAGTAGCCGTAAATGTCATGCCTACGTCAATGGGACACAGTGGCTGGAATCCCAAGCCCACTTGAAAGGGGTTGTGGCTGGTTGAGCTATGGAGAGCTTGGTTGTAGCTGTGTTGTACATAGGGGAGGCTCTCATGCCATGTGCATGGATGCTTTGAGTTGTACATGCGCAAAATGTGTACAATCATCCGGCTGACGACCTTTGTCTGGCCATCAGTTTGCGGATGGAAAGTTGTGGACTTGGTGAGCTTGGTGTCCAACATCGACCAGAGGCTGGAACAAAATGTATTGAGGAACCTGTTGTCCCAATCTGAGATGATAGACTTTGGGATCCTAAAGTGTACCCACACTCGTTCAAAGAAGAGTTTACCAGTGGCTTCTGTTGTGATATTCTTCTTGCGGGCCATCATAATGGACATCTTCGAGAATCTGTCAATGACCACAAAAACATAGTCATTGCCATGCTTAGTAGAAGGAAGGCTCGACATGTAATCCATGGAGATGATTCCCAAGGTCGACTAGGGGTAGGCAGCGGAGTATAGAGGCCTTGTTTCTTGATGGTCGGTTTGGAAATGGCACAAGCAGTGCAGGACTTGATGTACTTCCCGAAATCCTGTCGAAGGTTCGGCCAATAGAAATAATTTTGCAGTACTGCCATAGTTTTCTCGACCCTAAAATGCCCAGCGACCCGACTGTAGTGCACCTCCCAAATCATCTTGGCATGATTGCTTGAAGGAACACAAAGATGTCCCAGGTGACATAGCAAGGCATCCTGGAGGTGAAAATTATGAACTTTCTTACCCTCCAAGAGCGTATTGTATGTGTGGTCGAATTCTGGATCACTTTTGTAGAGAAGCGACCAATCGGAAGTCTCGTGCCCACAAGAGTTGAGCACCGTGGTTAGCGCCATGATAGGGGGTCAAATGAGTCAGTCTGCAACATTATTGGTGCTTCCTTTCTTGTACTTAATGTTCAAATGAAACTGTTGCATGTATGTGGACCACTTCTGATGGCGATTGTTCTACAACTTCCCTTGTGTCTATATGAACTGCAAGGGTCGGTGGTCTGTGTGGATGACCGTTTCCTTTCCCAAAATGTAATGCTTCCATTGTCAGAAAGCCTGCACAATGGAATACATCTCTTTGTCATAAGTGGGATACTTCCGGACTGTGTCGGAAAGTGTCTCATTGTGATATTCCATTGGATGCTCTTGTTGAGTAAGGACTACCCCAATAGCATAGTCGGAGGCATATGTCTCGATCTCAAATGGTTGTTGCAAGTCTGATAATGTGAGCACTGGTGCAGAGCAGAGGCAATGCTTCAAATCGTCGAATTCCTTCTGTTGAGATTCATACCAAAGGAATTTTTCTTTCGCTCCTCCATTGGTGACTTGACTCAAGGGCCAAGTGATATGAGAGAATCCCAACACAAACCTGCAATAGAAATTGGAAAGACCCAAAAAGTTGCGGAGCTCTGTTAGGGTGATTGGGGCTGGCCAATTCCAGATGACTTGGATCTTGGTTGGATCCACATGCACCCCCTGCTCATCAATGATGTATCCCAGATATTGAACCTGGGTCATGCCAAAAGTGCACTTCTCCAAATTGGCACACAACTTGTATTGCTGCAATGTTTGGAGGACTTGTCGGATGTGGTGGAGGTACTCTTCCCAAGTCTAGTTGAAGATCAGAATGTCATCCAAGTACACCACTACAAATGAGTTGGTGAATGGTCGCAAGATGTCGTCCATTAGTCTCATGAAGGTTGCAGGGGCATTCGTCAACCTGAAAGGCATGACCAGGCATTCGAAAAGGCCCTCCTTGGATTTGAAGGCAGTCTTCCACACATCACAGGGTTCAATTGGTACCTGGTGATACCCAGACTTTAAGTCGATCTTGCTGAAATATTTCTCCCCCTTGAGTTGATACACAAGGTCATCAATCCATGGGATCGGGTACCTATTCCAGACAGTGATCTTGTTCAATGCCCGATAGTCAATGCAGAGTCTCCAAGTCCCATCCTTCTTCTGCACCAGCACGATCGGTCTCCCATAGGGCAATGAACTCGGTCGGATGTGACCTTTCTACAACAACTCCTAAATCTGCCTCTTGATTTCATCATTCTCCATAACAGAGCGTCGATAGATTGGTTCATTGGGAAACGGCGCACCTGGGGTCAGATCGATGGGATGCTTGACCTGACAATGTAGAGGCACCCCTACGGGGGAGGTGAAGATGTCCTCGTACTCCTCCATGACCTTATCCATCTGTTGTTGTCGTGCATAGGGGCCCTGTTTGGAGGTCGTGGTCACAGTCTTCTTCTTTCCCTGAGGACGGATCATCAGGAAAACAAAATTCCTGGTTTTGGCAATGAGCTTACTGCATTGTTTTGTAGTAACCAAAGAGATGGTTGTAGGCGGTGCTATTTCCGGTATCCTGTACAGCTTATTGCCCAAAGTAATAATAACAGCACGAGGTGACTCATACACAACATGTCACTTCCACAAGTATGGTTGGCCTAATAATACATCAGAAACATCAAGAGGAGCAATGTCACATAATACCTCATCTTTGAAGGGCTTGATGTTGTAGGGAAAGCGGCATTGCTGGCTTATGTGGAGGTCTCATCCTTGGTGTAGCCACCCGATGGTGTATGGTTGTGGGTGTGTTGTGGTCATCAAGCCCAGTCGTTTCATGACCTCTACTGAGATGAGGTTCTTCTAGCTCCCGCTGTCAATAATGAACTGCAACGGGGAACCCTTTACCCACATCTGGGAATGGAAGAGGCAATCCACCTCCTCTGGATCTTCTGGTTTCTTCTTCTGGATCTTTGTGGTGGCAATGGTGGCATTGGGCTCCGCATCGATAATTTGCTTCCCCATTTCATTCCCCTTGTCAGGTTCTAATTCAAAGTCGGATCCTACATTCGATTCAGAAGCCTTCAACTCGGCTACTAGTGACTGCTTGGCCCGACACTTACTTGTGTTGTGAGTGGAGCTCTTATGGAACTCACACCACTTCCCCGTGTCCATTTTTGGCTTCCTGATATTGTTCTTTGCTTGCATCTTTGGCGGGTTTTCCTGGGCCACCCCACCTTGGCTTGATCCTTTGTTCGACGATTTGGGGGTACCTTTCCCTTGCTTCTGATTCGCAGACCCAAAGTCTCACTTCTTCTGTTTGAACTTCTGCTCAATCTTGGCAGCATAACGGTATGCCGCACCAAGCGAGGAGATGTCGAGGAACTCCATTTCCTCCTGAATGTATCTATGAAGACAACTGTGGTACTTTAAAACCAAATTTTTCTCCGAATCTTTGATACCCAACTTTGTGTGTAGGGTATGGAATAGATTCGTCATCTCATGCACATCTTGGTCCCTTTGTTTCCACAGCGTAATCCATTGTATGTATTTGTCCTCATAGTTCCCCACAGGATAATATTGTTCCTTGATGGTGTCTCGGAAAGAATTCCAAGAGGGTGTGACTGAGAACAAAGAGGGTTCCCTCTCGCTCTATTGCTCCCAGTATGTTTCCCACCAATCCTTGACATGTGGGGCGGCTTTAAGGAGTGCAAAAATAATCCTTTCTCGGTTGGAAAATTCATGAATCGAGAAATATCCTTCTAACATATTCAACCATCTATCAACGACATCTGCATCTATTTGTCCCTCAAATATGGGAATGTCAAAGTTTACTTGTACCTTAAAAGGAGTGGTGCCTCCAGAGTGATTGTTGGATGTAGATGCACTGCCAGTGGGCAGTTGTTGAAGGATCTGGGCAAAGTTGTCCATCATCGTATTCCTTTGTTTCTCGAGGGCCTCCTCGAGTAATAATTTGATAGGATCTCCTGCTCCCTCATCTTTCTTTTATTCCCCCATGGGCAACCGTCGGGGTTTGCGAGGTTGATCTTACAACGGTTCAACCAGATCGAGCCCTAACTCCTTATACCCCAACCTCGTTGGGGACATGCAAAGAAGGATCGAGAAAGAGCAGACCGCTCTAATACCACTGATCCGGATTTATGCAGGAACACAATGAAATACAGAAATACACATAAACGCAGAGATGCAGTGGAAGTAAAACTTCATTTCATTAACAACAAATGATTGAAATATGCTTACAGACAGAATGGAAATAAAATAGCTCGGGCGCTGGTAGCTTATCTTTGAGAAGAGATGTGGTGGTTACTGGCCTCTGAACTCTGTGTTACAATGAGGCTTAAAGGCCTATATATTATTGAGAAACAATGGAAAACCCTAAACATCCAAAAACCTAACCCTAGGAGATGAAACGCCAAATTATGGGCCCCATTGGGGTAAATTGGTACATCAATTTCTCGGGGTCGTAACTTGTGCATACTATCTTCGTTCCACGCACATGATACATCATTAGAAAGATCTATCCGAGGACTACACTGCTGATAGAAAATATAGATTCTGGAGATGACTCATATTCGCCAGAGCAATCATGCCCAAAAAACATCGTTTAGGGCCTCAAAACGACTCCGGAAGTTTAGGACCCGAAAAAATGCTAAAAATTGTAAATTGTGATACAATTAAGAAACTGAAAAACTGAAAGAAACAATGGTGTGGGTCCAAGTGGAATAGGCGGGTGGCCACCAATATCCACCTAGATCATTAATGGAACATCTAACATTAAAGCCATCTTACGAAATTCGTCTGTGTATTCATGCATCGAATGTCATTTCCTTAACTTAAGACTTTTCCATTCAATTAAATCATTTTCCTTATATCCCAATGGATAGGATTGTTTTCTAAGTGCGGAAATAAAATCATGCCATGATGGAAAAATATTACCAACTTGTTGAGTTCCATGTTGCATTTTACTTTGCCACCAGATGAGATTTGTGCTTTCGAGACAAAGCGATGCCAATCTGATTTTGGTTGCCTGATCTTTGATTTGTTGCACATTACAATATACCTCCATATGTCTAACCAAGTTATCAATTTTCTCAACATTAACTTTGCCATCATACATAGGCAAAACAAATTTTACATCAAGTTTAAGTAATGGCATATCAGGCTTATGTTTATGAGAATGTTATCTTGCAGTAGAATTTGATCTTGTACTTGAAGAAGAAGAAGAAGATGGAGTTGAAGGAGGTGAAGGAGGAGTTTTAGGAGGGTACTCTCCTTCTTCACTTTTGTCTTTCTTTGAAGATTTCCCTTGAAAAAGTCTCTTCCGTTCCAAGTAATCATCATACAACACTGTTACCATCTCCGAAATGGCAAAGAAAGTTCTTTGAAACTCTCTTTCGTTTTGAGAAATTCCTTCTTCCGATGCCATCTTCTCACTTTGAGATGTCCTCTTTCTTGATCCAATCTCTTGATCTCCTTCTACAAGCTCTCCTTTACCACGACTTAGCTTTTCCCTGCTAATCATGCAAACTCAAACAACCAACTGTCAACCTGCTCTGATACCACTTGATCTGTAATTGATCTTTTAAAGACAATGGTCAAGTTTATGCATGAGTTGATTACCATTTAGGAATTGAGAGAAGAATCTTAATGAAATAATGTTGCAGCCATATTAGAAGTAAAAACATCAAACCATAACACCAAGATTGATAACAGAGTTCGACACAAGTTTGCCTACGTCTTTGGGCCTTTGTCTCAGTGGGGAAGGCTTCTTATTAATCTTCAATGATTTAAGAATACAAAAGAAAGGCTTACATAACAGCTCCTGAAACAACCTTTCAGATCTACAACTTCTAGACAAAAACAAACATCACCATTGGTTGGAATAGGAAATTCTGAGACTTTTGAGTATGAAGTCGGCTATGCTTGGCTCGACATCTTGGGCTCTAGAGGCACTTTTCTGTTTGGTTATTCAGATGCAGAAACAGAATCCATTTTCGGACTCCCCTCGAAATTCTACAACTTTTGAATATAAAGTCGACTTGCTTCTAAGCAATCCCCTGGCACCTCCCCTCGGCATGAATCCCAATGTTGTGCCGTATCAGATCCGTACAGTCTCAATTTGCATGCCAAGAAAACCTCTTTTTCTCGATTTTGGTGCTTGGCTAAATAAGCCAGACTCCACCAAATTTAGCGACAGTTAGCCAGATTTAGAGAGATTTCACCATATTTGGAGGATCTCCGCCAGATTTGGTGGTAACCACCAGATTTGGCCTTCCAAAAGGTGCCACGTAGTGACTCCTCATTGGGCCACGTGGTGCCTCATCATTGGCCCGAGCCACATCACTATTGCACAGTCAGCTACCATGTGTCATCCATACGACCATATCATCCTGCCCAGTCAGCTGCCACGTGTCATCCTACCACGTCAGCATCTGTATTACCATGTGTCACTCTACCACATCATCGTTCGTACAGTGCCATGTCAACATTCGTTCAATGCCACATCAGCATCCGTACATTTCCATGTCAACATCTGTACAGTGCCACATCAACATCCCTACTACCACGTGTCACTTCCATACAATGCCACATGTCACTTCCATACAATGCCAACTCAACCCAAAAATGCCAAATTTGACTGACACGTGTCAGCTCCTGGTGCTACCACGTCACCATGTTGACATCATCATGATGTCATGCTGACATCATCATGACATACTGCTCACGTCATCAGTTGACTTTGACTTTGACTTTTTTGCTTGTTTGACGTGAACTTCAAATCGTGTTAACTTCCGCATATGATGTCCATTTTCAGAATATATATATATATATATATGGTCAAAATCGGCATGACGAGCCCTATGCAATGGCACTGGTTTCCTCTGATTCCGAGAACTTTGATTTTTAGGCCTTTCTAGATCCATTTTGGATCATTTCTCTTGGTAGATTATGGAGCTAAGGTGGTGCACACCTCTTGGAGGCTTATTCTCTTGCTTATGGATGGATATTGCTTGGTAACTAAGGTTTGATCTTGCTATTTTGGAATTGGTAAGCAAATTTCTACATTTCGTTGGTGTTTTCTTCTAGTTTCATTGATAATCTTATCTCAAACCCTTGGAGGAGTATAAGGGCATACACCCTCCACCAAGGTTCATGTTATTTACTAGTTGATAAAACATTTTTTACAAGGGCTTACACCCTCCTAGCCTTACCTTGGTTAGTTTCACATGCTCTAGGGAGTAGAAGAGCCTACACCCCTAGTGATATTGTGGATCTAACTCTTACATCCAAGACTCCATTTACCCAATAGATACAAAGCACTAATCTGAAAATTGCATTGGAATACGTGATTTTACGAGACATTCAAATTGTTTAAAGTGGAATCAATTATTTCCCTTAATTGGTCAAGTACATCTTATTGTTGTTATAAACTTTATGCTACAACCATTAGGGCTGCAACAAGCTCATCTAAACTTCTTTCTCTTACTCATTTTTCAACCGTTAGAAATTGCTAAAACACTTCCATAATAATCTACTTATCCTAACGCATCTTTTGGGTGGTTTATTTGTGATCTTTGATAGTTGAATTTTGTTGTTGTAGAAACCTTTTGCTACATCCATAAGGCTTTCACAATATATCTTCAATAACATTCCTTAACAACCTTATTTTATCACTAAAGTCTACCTTTATCCTACTTGAGTTATAGTAGTCATTGCTAGCTTAATCTCTTGCATCTTTACTTGACTCTCAGTGACATATCTAGCAGCTTCTATTATTATTTACTTGTTGATCTATATCATTGTTTATTGTTCCTATATAGGATAGCAAGCTTCACATGCTTGTCCATTTGAATATTGGGCTTATATACCTCTTGTCTCGAGCAGGTACAACTCTTTTTTGCAGGTACTCAAGGATTTGGAAACCATTGACCATCACCAAGACTTGTTCCCAAGCCATCTTCCACTCCTTAACTTGATCTATAGAGGAATAATCTTCCATTAATCCACTTTCCATCTCATTTCCCCCTAGGATCACCCAGGATACCCCCCTTGTGTAGGATTTCTCCTTCACTAAAGTGAGGGGAGTACTTACCTAAGGTGACACTGGGTAAATAGTCCCATAGTTCTCGCCACCTTCTGGATTGGGTCGGGATTTTCCCGACCTACTATTTTTTCAATAACACACTTGACACTTGTCACCTTTATAAGTAGCTTTAAGTCACTTGGTGACCTGGTCCATACCCTCGAGAACTTAGGATAAAAACATATCCACATTACACTTTTTTTGAAATATTACTAAAATATTCCACAAGACTTACAACTCACCCCCCTTTTCCCTTTTCCGGTGGAATTGGCCCCCATCTCTTTTCGCCTGACTTTGTCTGTGCATAGTGATGCAATATTATATTAATAACCATGATTATAATTACATGGATAGGCGCACTAACTCATTTGCATCCAGGCTCACCAGCTTCATATTCGCACAAGTTCTCTGGCCTCAAAACACACACACACACACACACACATATCTCAACTCTACGCACTTCCAGGTCATTACCGCACACTTACCCAAGTGCACACAACACGATGCAATGTGCGGACTTACCCAGGTGCATGCAACACACAAAATGTGTGCACCCTATCTTTATAACAATTCTTTATGCACTACTTAGATGCGTGCAACACCAAAATGGCTCACCATCCTATATGTTCATTACATTTATACTTGATTCTAATGGCTCACCAGCCTATATGTTCATTACATTTATACTTGGATCTAATGGCTCACTAGCCTATATGTACAATTACAAAGGGTTTCAGATCAGGGACATTACATTCCCCTCCCCCTTATTTATGCATTCTCCTCAGTGCATCATATGCACATGTACATACAAAAATTTCAAAAAGCTTCAAAAATATGAGGATACTCTACTCACATATCATCTTCGCACTCCCAGGTTGCATCCTCAGGACCGTACCAGGTCCATTGGACCTTTACCAGCTCCATGACTCGATTCCAGAGCTGCTTGATTTTTTGATCCAATATGCAAACAGGTCACACTTGAAATCTGCCTTCTAGCTCCACCTGAATCACATTCCAATCAATAATATGATTAACATCACGTATGTACTTCTTAAGAAATGACACATGGAAAAAATTATGAATACATGAGGACACAGGCAATGCAAGCATATAAGCAATGAGGCCAATTCTTTCAAGAATTTCAAATGGCCCACAGTAGCATGCTGCTAACTTAGAACACTTTCCTAACTTCAAGGAACTGCGCATGGCCTTCACTTTCAGAAACACGTGATCACCCACTTTAAATTCTCTGTGGGTTCTGCCTTTATCTGTGCAACTTTTCTACCTGTATTGGGTAGCCTTTAGATTCTACCTTATCTTTATCGTATGATCCTCCATTTCTCGGAGCAAATATGGCCCAACTACTATGTGATTTGTTGGGTTGTCCCAACTCACTAGCATGTCAAACTTTCTACCATAAAGTACCTTAAATGGGCTCATCTTTAAAGATGTTTGATACCCATTTTTGTAAGCAAACTCTACCAAATGCAAGTAGTCTTCCCATTTTGATGGCTTATCCATCACATACATCCTTAGCATATCTTCAATCACCTGATTTGCCCTCTCGGTTTGACCATCCGACTCAGGGTGATATGTTGTGTTGAAATTCAGATTTGTTTCAAATCCTTTGAATAGCCCCTTCCAAAATTTCGAGGGAACTTGGAATCTGTCAGAAACAATTGTCTTAGGAACACCATGCAACTTGGTAATTTCTCGCATGAAAATATTAACAATGTCAGTTGCCTTGTGTGTTAACTTCATTGGAATAAAATGGACAGCTTTTGTAAGCTTGTCCACCACCACCATAATAGAATCATGTTGCTTATCAGTCCTAGGAAACTTAGTTATGAAATCCATGGTCACAAATTCCCACTTCCATTCAGGAATGGGCAAGGGCTATGGAAAAACAACAGGATGTTTGTGCTTAGTCTTGACCTTCTAACATTCGAGACATCTCACAATAAAATCCACAACTTCCTTTTTCATACCTGGCCAAAACTATTGCTTGTTGACCGCAACAATGGTCTTCTAGTAACCTAGATGTCCAGCATAAGGAACCTTATGCATCTCTGATAAAAGCAGGCTCTTCAACTCCTGATCATTCGGCACATAGACTCTGTGATCCATATTTAGAAGTGGAACAAACTGATTAACAGACTGAATACAACAAACACAGAGATATGAAGAATAACACAAATATCCAGTGAACAATATATTTTATTAAATAATGAAATAGGCATAAAACTATAAAACTACAGAACTGAAACACTTGCTTGAATGGTGGTAGCTATCTCTGAGAAGAGATGTGGCTGCTACGTGCATCCATCTGAGAAGAATGGATTACAATGAGAAGAATGGATTAAAATGAGGCTCCAGAGGCATTTTTGATATTACTCATGAATGTCAAAACCCTAGACATCCAAAAATGTAACCCTAGAAGGTGAAACGTAAAAATTTATGTGAGCCCTATGGGTAAGTTGGTGTAATTTGGTACCTCAACTTCCAAGGGTCGTAAATTTTTCATATGAACTTCGTTTTAGGTGCATGATAGCTCGTTGGAAAGGTATTTTAGAGAGCTACACATTTCATCATCAAACTCTGACTTTGTATTCAGTTTGATTGTGGCGAGACAAAAAAAACAACGTTTAGGGCCCCAAAACGGCCCTAAAAGTACAACAAGATGTGCTGACATGAAAATATACAAAATAAGCCAGTTGGATTAGGCAAGAGGCCACCCGTGTCAACCTGGAGGATGTGTGGGGCTTCAGATAGCCCCAGAAATGTAGAACCCACAATTACAAATCAGTACACAAGAACGTGTTGAACAAAAAATGGACACGAGTAGCCAGTTGGAATAGGTGGGTGGCCACCAATATCCACCTAGATTAATCCTCCCCCCTTAGGAAGCAATGGTCTCCATTGCGTTGAGTTCCCCCATCATGTGAGGAAACTTCTGTTGGATTTGGCCCTGGGTGAGCCACTTTCCTTGATGTATGAGTTTCCCTGCCTTGACAACCTGATAAAGTTGGATCCGCTATTGGTGAGTGCCCTTAACCTGTGTGTCCATTATCTTATGAGTGGATGTTTGTTCCATGCAGTCAGGGTTGAGCTTTGTTGGTGTCAGTTGTTATGCGATCTCGTAGTTGTCCAATAATGGGGGGAAATATGGTCGAACGAGGTCCACATTGAATACTGGATGCAAACCAAGGAAGGGTGGAGTGTTGAGCTCAAAAGCATTGCTGCCCACAACCTTGGTGATAGTGTAAGGCCCGTAATGAAGTGGGAGAAGCTTCTGATGGGGCTTGGTGAGACGCTCCTTCTGCAAATGTAACTAGAATTTGTCGCCAACCTGAAACTGGTGTGGTACCATGTGTTGATCATGGCGCTGCTTATACTTAGCATTGGATTTTTGCAAAATCTCTTGGACCTATTGGAGAATGTGTTGAATCCACTCAATGAATCTGGTGGCTTTGTTGATCACAGACTGATCATGGGAAGAGTCTATATGTGCGGTGGCAAGAGGAAGTGGAACATCAATGGGTCCCAAGGGTTGGAATCCCAGACCCACCTGAAATGGGCTATGGCCAGTGGAACTATGGAGAGCTCTGTTGTAACTATGTTGGACATATGGGAGACTCTTGTCCCATGTACATGGATGCTTAGAATTATACATGTGAAGGATGTGCAAAATCATCTGATTGATGACCTCTCTTTGGCCATCGCTTTGGGGGTGGAAAGCAGTGGATTTTGTGAGCTTGGTGTCCGACAGAGACCAGAGACTCGACCAAAAGGTGCTGAGGAACATGTTGTCTCGGTCGGAGATGATGGTCTGTGGTATCCCAAAGTGGACCCACACTTTTTCGAAGAAGAGCTTAGCAGTATCTGTCAATGTGACATTCTTCTTACAGGCTGTGAGGATGGCCATCTTCAAAAACCAATCAACGAACACAAACACACAGTCATTTCCTTGCTTGGTGGATGGCAAGCCAGACATGTAATCCATTGATATGGATTCCCAAGGCTTCTCGTGAATAGGAAGAGGGGTGTATAAGCCTTGCTTCTTGGTGGTTGGACTGGCAATGGCATAGGTAGTGAAAGATTCGATATACTTGCTGACGTCCTGTCAAATTTTTTGCCAATAAAAATGTTTCTGAAGAACGGCCATAGTTTTCTCCACGCCAAAATGGCCTGCCACCCGACTGTAGTGGGCTTCCCAAATCAGCTTTGCACGCTTGCTTATAGGAACACAGAGATGGTTGAGGTGGCATAAGTGTTTGTCTTGAATGTGAAAATTAGTGACAGTTACGCATGTACCCAAGAGCTAATAGGTGGTGGTGAAGTCTGGATCTTGCTGATAAAGTTGGGGCCACTCAGATGCTTCATGTCCACATGAATGGAGAAAAGTAGTGAGTGCAACCACAAGAGGCCAATTGAGGCAGTCAGCGACACAATTGGAGATACATGTCTTATACTTTATGTTGAGATGGAACTGTTGTAGGTAGGTGGACCACTTCTGATGGTGGTCATTTTGCAATTTCCCTTGTGTTTGTATGTACTGGAGAGGCTTGTGATCGGTGTGTATAATCATCTCTTTCCCCAGAATGTAATGTTTCCATTGACGACAAGCTTATACAATGGAATACATTTCCTGGTCATAGGTGGGGTATTTCCGAACAGTATCAGAGAGTGTCTCACTATGGTATGCCACCCGATGCCTGTGTTGAATGAGAACTGCACCCACAGCATAATCAGATGCATCTGTCTCAATCTTGAATGGTTGTTGCAGATTGGGCAAGGTGATTTTTGGAGATGAGCACAAGAAATGCTTCAGATCATCAAATGCTCATTTTTTCTCCTTCACCCACACGAACTTGGCCCTACCACCACCCTTGGTCACCTGGCTAAGGGCCCATGCAATATGGGAGAATCCCAACATGAACCATCAGTAGAAGTTGGCTAGTCCCAAAAATCTTTGAAGCTTGGTTAGTGTGGTCGGGGCTGGCCAGTCACAGATGACTTGGATCTTAGCTGGATCAACATGTACCCCATGCTCATCAATAATGTAGCCCAAGTATTGGACCTTGTTCATTCCAAAAGAGAATTTTTCCAAGTTGGCATAAAGCTTGTGCTGCCACAGATTGCTCAAAACCTATTGAATATGTTGCATGTGCTCCTCCCACGTTTTGTTGAAGATGAGGATGTCATCCAAATATACTACCACAAAGGATTTGGTGAAGGGTCTCAATACATCATCCATCACCCTCATGAAAGTGGTTGGTGCATTTGTTAAACCAAAGGGCACGACTAGCCATTCATAGAGACCTTCTTTAGACTTGAAGGTTGTCTTCCATACATTGCTGGTTCGATGGGAACCTGGTGGTATCCAGACTTCAGGTCAATATTTTTGAATAAATTTTCCCCCTTGAGTTGGTCAAGAAGGTCATCAATCCTGGGAAGGGGGTGGTGGTTCCTGACTGTGATTTTGTTTAAGGCCCTATAATCAATGCAAATTCACCAAGTCTCATCCTTCTTCTACACCAATACAATCAAGCTTCCACAAGGGGAGGAGTTGGGTCTGATGTACCCCTTTTGAAGAAGCTCTCAAATCTAACAGATTTTGTCATTCTTCATTAGCGAGTGCTGATAGACGGGTCCATTAGGTAGAAGTGTGTCGGGGGTTAGATCAATTGGATGCTTGACTTGGCAGTGTGTCGGTACCCCTATAGGTGATGAGAAGATGTCTCTATATTCTTCCACGATCCCATCCACTTGCTTATGTTGCAAAGACAGGCGTTGTGTAGAGGCCATGAATGTGGTGACAACCTTCTGCTGACTGTGAGCACGGATCACAAAGAAGATGAACTTCTTGATCTTTGAAATGACCTTACTTCATTGCTTAGCAGAGATTAAAGAAATAGCAGTAGGTGGCGCTACCTCTGGGATCCTGTACAATTGTCTAGCTAAAGTAATAATAACACTACGAGGTCTAGACTCATATACAACATGATGCTTCCACAAATATGGTTGTCCTAAAAGAACATCACAAACTTCAAGGGGAACAATATCATATAGTACCTCATCTTTGAAAGGCTTGAAGTCGTAGGGTAGACGACATTGTTGGCTGACACGAAGATCTCTTCCTTGGTGAAGCTAGCTGATGGTATAGGGTTATGGGTGCGGTGTCATTGGCAAGTCCAGACACTTGACGACCTCTGCTGAAATCAGGTTCTTCTAACTACCGCTATCGACAATAAAATGAATCGGAGCCCCCTTGACCCACATCTATGAATGAAATAGCTGTTCCCCTTCCTCTGGTTCTTTTGGTTCACTTGGTCGGACTTTGGTGGTAGCGACAGTGGAACTGGGTTCATCATCGATAATACACTTCCCTCCTTTAGGATTTGACTTGGAATCAAAATCAACCTTTGACTCAAAAGCCTTCAACTTGACCATGAGGGACTTCTTAGAGCGACATCCTTCGGTGTTGTGCCAAGGACTTTTATGGTGCTCACACCATTTTCCTGTCTCCTTCGTCTTCTCATTTCCGTTCTTGTGTTGTGGCTTGGACTGGTTGTCTTGAGGGCAGCCATCTCAACTTGGTCACTTGTTGTGCAGGTTGGGGCTGCCTTTGCCCTGCTTCGGCTGTGAGGTGTTTGCAGATCCAAACTCTCACCTTTTCTGCTTAAATTTCTGCTCGATCTTGACAGTGTATCTAGAATCAGTGCCCAATGAGGCGATGTCTAGGAAATCCATTTATGTTTGAATGTATTTATGCAAACAGTCACGATATTTTAGCACTAGATGAATCTCAGAGTCTTTGATACCCAATTTGGTGCGTAGGGTATGGAAAATATTGGTGAAATATGGTACTGTCTAGTCCCTTTCCTTACGTAGGGTGGTCCATCCGGTGTATTGGTCCTCGTAGCTTCCAACAGGGTAGCATTATACTTTAATGGCATCCCAAAAGGAATCCCATGTAGGGGCCACCAAAAACATTGTAGATTCCTCCACGGCCCTTTGCTCAGAGTAACTATCCCTCTAGTCTTTAACATGGGGAACGACCTTAAGAAGTGCGAAAGTGATATTTTCCCTATCGAAAAAATTGTGGACCGAAAAATATCCTTCAAGCAGATTCAACCATTTATCTACAGCATCCGCATCTATCATTCCTTCAAATAATGGAATATCAAAATTTACCTATACCTTGAAGGGGGTTGCATGGCCGCTTGATGAAGATGCTTCTCTTGTGGGTAGTCGTTGAAGGATCTACGCGAAGTTGTCCATCATTTCGTTCCTTTATTGCACGAGGTCTTCCTCAAGCAACATTTTAATAGGATCTCTTGCTCTATCATCTTTCTTTTCGTCCCCCATGGGTTGTTGTCGGGCTCGATGCGATCGATCTTGTAATGGATCGATTGGTTCGAGTCCCAACTTCTTGTACCTAGATCTTGTTGGGGGCAAGCATGAAGAAAAATAAATGAAGAGCAGAGTGCTATGATACCACTGATCTAGATTTAGGAGTGGAACGAACTGATTAACAGACTGAATACAATAAACACAGAGATATGAAGAATAACACAATTATCTAGTGAACAATATCTTCTATTAAATAATGAAATAGGGTGAAACTGTAAAACTGTAGAATTGAAACACTTGCTTGAATGGTGGTATAAATCTCTGAGAAGAGATATGGTTGCTACGTGCATCCATCTAAGAAGAATGGATTACAATGAGGCTCCAGAGGCCTTTTTTATATCACTCATGAATGCCAAAACCCTAAACATCCAAAAACCTAACCCTAGAAGATGAAATGCCAAAAGTCATGTGGGCCCTATGGGTAAGTTGGTGTAATTTGGTACCTCAACTTCCAAGGATCGTAACTTTTGCATACGACCTCTATTTTAGGCGCGCGATAACTTGTTGGAAAGGTCTTTCAGAGAACTACACATTATGTCGTCAAAATCAGACTCCATCTACAGTTTGACTATGGCAAGCCAAAAAAACAATGTTTAGGGCCCCAAAATGGCCCTGGAAGTACATCAAGATGTGCTAACATGAAAACATATAAAATAAGCCAATTGGATTCGGCAAGAGGCCACCTGTATCCACCTGGAGGATATGTGGGGCTTCAGACAACCCCAGAAGTGTAGAACCCACAATTACAAAGCAATACATAAGAACGTGCTAAACAAAAAATGGACACGAGGAGCTAGTTGGAATAGGTGGGTGGCCACCAATATCCACCTGGATCACTCTGCGTCTATACATGAGGATCCCATCCTCTCTTAACTCATAACGTTCAAAATTTTGTTGCGACATACCTTGTCGTAAAGTCACACTTATATCCATATAGTGCAAATTTGATTTGGTAACTTCCAATATTTTGTCACACAAATCAGTTTGGTACATGCTAATGGTTGTAACATGCATCTCATGTGCCCTCCTGTTGAGTGTGTCAACCACCTTGTTATTTTTTACTCTGATATAATTTATGTTGAAGTCATACTCACTAAGGAACTCTAACCACCTGGTTTATCTGGAATTTAAACTTGGTTGTCCAAACAAATACTTTAGACCACAATGGTATGTTCTTAGCTCAAATCTTGAACCCATGAGATAATGTCGCCACATCTTCAAGGCATGCACTATAGTTGTCAATTCTAAATCATGAGTAGCATAGAGCCTTTCATGTTCTTTCAAATTCCTTGATTCATAGCATACCAAATGTCCATTCTAACTTAGGGCTCCATTGTTTCCTCCCTTGCATGCATTCGTGCACACAATGAAGTCTGCATCTAGATCAACAATTCTCAAAATTGGTGCACTCGATAACAAGTTCTTCAAGTGTTGGAAACGCCTTGCACAATATGAAGTCCATTCAAATCACACACCTTTCTTCTGCAGGGATGTGATTGGATGCACAATATTTGAGAATCCTTCAATAAACCATTTGTAGTACCCTTCTAGCCTCATAAAGGACCTTACCTCTGCGACATTTCTTGGTGTTAGCAATTCCTCAATGGATTTTATCTTCATTGGGTCCGCAATTATTCCTTTTTTTGAAATAATATGACCCGAGTAATGAATTTGTCGCTGATAAAATGAACACTTTCTCAACTTTGAATAAAGTTGATGCTTCCTCAATACCCACAACACCATCCTCAAGTGTTGCTCATGCTCTTCCTCGGACTTTTATTAAATAAGAATGTCATCCAAAAATACGATGACGAACTTATCCAAGTAATTTATGAAAACTCCATTCATTAAACACATGAAGACAATTGGTGCATTCGACAACCCAAATGGCACTATTGTAAACTCGTAATGACCATACATTGTTTTAAAGGTAGTCTTGTTGATCTCTTCTTGCTTAATTCTTACCTGATGATATCCAGATCTGAGATCTATCTTGGAAAATATTTGTGTGCCTCTCAGCTGATCAAACATGTCATCTATCCTTGGCAAAGGATACTTGTTCTTCATTGTTACCTTGTTCAATTGCCTAAGGTCGATACAAAGTCTCAGTGTACCATCCTTCTTCTTCACAAACAAAACTAGTGCACCCTAAGGCAACACACTTGGGTGTATATACCCCTTCTTTAGAAGTTCCTGAAGTTGTATATGCAACTCCTTCAACTCTGGCGTACTCATCCTATAAGGAGTCTTTGATATAGGTGTTTCTCCCAGGATCAAATTTATAAAGAAGTCAATATCTCTTTTCAGAGGAAATCCTAGTATATCTTTGAAGACATCCTCATACTCTTTCAGTACTTTGCAGTCTTACACACTTGGCACTTTATCCTTAGGTGCCTCTTCCATGTGCGCTACAAATACTTGACATCCTTTCCTGTAACTTTTCTTCAGTTGCAAGGATGAAATTTCTATGATAGTCACAACTCTTGGAATTCTTTGAACTAATCTCAAATTTCCTTCCTCATCCAAACAAGTAAATTCCTTTTTGTAATAGTCCAAGATAGCACGGTGCTTGTCCAATTAATCCATACCAATGAGGCAACTGTATGAGCCCAAAGGTATATTATTCAAATCAGTCTTTGTTTGTTGTCCATTCATCTCCATTGGACATGCCTTAACCATATCATTCATTTTCTTTTTTACTCATGTAGCTAAGTGCACCAACCACAGTTTTCCAAGATTGCTTCTTTGGAAATGGAATCTTTCCACCATCTTAGAATCTAGATAGCTATGACTAGCTCCTAAGTCAAATAAAATAGCAATGGGTTGGTCATTAATCTTACCTTCCACTTCGATCATGTGTGACTGAAACTCAGCTAGCTTGTTATCCAACGTGGCATAAATCCTTGGAAAATTTCTACCCATGCCCTCCAATGTCACAGCTTTTTGTACATTGTGTGCATGATCCAGGTGGATATTGGTGGCCACACACCTATTCCAACTGGCTCATCTTAACAGTTTTTAGTCCAGCACGTTCTTCTATAATTCTTTGTAATTGTGGGTTCTACACTTCCAGGCCTGTCTGAAGCCCTACACATCTTTCAAGTGGATATTGGTGGCTGCCCACCTAATCCAACTGGCTTATTTTGGAACTTTCATGTCAATACATTTTTTTGTACTTTCGCGGCCGTTTTGGGGCCATAAACAACGTCAGTTTGACTGTGGCAAGCCCAAAAAACGTTGTTTAGGGCCCCAAAAGTACAAAAAAATGTACTGACATGAAACTTCCAAAATAATCCAGTTGGATTAGGTGGGTGACCACCAATATCCACCTGGAAGCTGTGTAGGGCTTCAGATAGCCCCGGAAGTGTAGAACCCACAATTACAAAGAATTATAGAAGAATGTGTTGGACTAAAAAATGTCAAGATGAGCCAGTTGGAATAGGTGGGTGGGCACCAATATCCACCTAGATCAGAAAAGTCCTCATTTTATCACCTCTTTGAGGGCAATCTCTACGCATATGATTTCAGCCACAACCCTAACACTACATAGATTGTTGCCATGAATTTTGTCCCACTGTTTCCGACATTCTGGACTCCTAGAGGGTCATATGTGCTTGCGCAGTATTTCTGAAAAATGGTGGCTTATCTCCCTTCTTCCTTTGTTCCACCTTACTTTTCATCTTGTCTCCCCAAGCCTTTTGGAAAGTCGATCTTCCCCTTTGTTGCTCATAAAGACACTTAGTGTGTCTTATGGTTTTTTCCAACGTCTTGACGTCATCATATTGTATCTTCTTGTTGATAAATGATGGAAACCCACTTGTGGACCTTTGAATCTTCACTTATTCATCCTTGATTAAAGGAACATATATTAGCAATTCTAAAAATAATCTTTCATACTCGTCAATTTTCATGCTCCCAGACTTGAGTTCGAAGAAGTCCTTCATTTTCTTGTCATAGTACCACTTGGTTAAATATTTCTTTTGGAAATGCCTCTTGAACTCCCTCCAAGTCACTTTCTTCTCATCAATGTTTTACACTTGTACATATTGATCCCACCACATTGATGCTTTTCTTTTTAACTGATAAATAACAATTATCCCTTCTACCCGTGCATAATAGTTATGTAGCTGGAAGTATTTCCTCATACCCAACAACCACGTCTCTACATCTTTGTCATTCTTGTGCTCACCGTCAAAGGTAGGAGGCTTGATCTTATTCATTTATCCCTATAACTCGTCCACCCCAATCCTTCTCTTTTGTTTTTTGACAGGAGATGGACTTGAGCTACTGCGTGCTTTCCTAAAAGAATGCTTCAGTGAGTGAGGTTGATGCTTATCAACACTTCTTTCTTCTCTTCTTTTCTCACCATGAGACCTATTACTTCTTGACCTACTAGAATATGTCTTCTTATCCATGTTATTTTCTATTTTGTCCAGGCTCTGCATCAATTTGACATTTAATTCATCTTGTTGCTCCTTGGCTCTCGTAAGCCTTTCGTTATCAACCCTATAGCTTTGGGCATCTTTCTGCAGTACTTTTACACTTTCTACCAAGTTCATGCACTCCTCCTTGTATTATGTACCATCAACACCCAAACAGACATACAGATCCCTGAATTCATCGTCAGGATTGTAATTTCTCCACACATCTTCCATGTTTTTAACCTTCTGCACTGACTCTATCCTGCTCTAATAACTGATAATTCTACAAAATGTGTAGGCAATTAAGATTTGTTAGATGATTTCATGCAACAACTACATGAAAAATTTGCACCATCTTGTCATAATCCTTTCTTCATATTTCTTGGATGTTTTTAACATCCCATACTCTAGTGCACACACCTGTGCCTCACTGTTTTTGTGCGCATCACAACTCTATATCGTGCACCAATGATTTTCCGTGCAAACTAAACTCTGCACTACGTGGCACCAATTCTTAGCGCACACATCCATTCATGCTAATCTTTGACCCATACAAGTCTAGTGTTGAACCAATAGCTCTGATACCATAATGCAACATCCCAAACCATCCAGGTTGGGCCATGTTACTCCATACAACACTGTAATATTGCTATGGTACCATAATGTAACATCCCCAACATACTATTGAAAAATGTTACTCTGAAGTTTCATTACGTAAATTCTACTCTTAAATAAGTCCACGCAGTATCACTTGAAGTAATGCGCTCAGCCCAGACCTAAGTCGTGCAACAAAAATTGTAACAACGGAAGCAACATTCTCATTTTTAAGACAACCTTAAGTAGTTGAAGTACTCAATAATTGCGCACACCAACATATTGATCACACAACACAACTGCGCACACAAGCTACCTTCCTACGCACCTAGCCATTCAAATCTTTCCTTGGAGACTCATAACCAATATCAAAATATAACTTAACAGACAAGGTTATCATCAACTGACATACTCATGCACAACTACAAAATATTGGCTATAAGTATCATACTTACATGTGCAAGCAACATTAAACAAAATAACAACAATTACTTATATGCAACATCATACAAGAATTAACCCATGTCAAACATAAACAAGAACACAATAACAAGACAACACATAAAGAACACTTATATTTTATGGAAGGCACCAACTACGCGCATAACTCAGACATTCCTCCCAGCCATAGACTTTGTTTCTCGCAAGATTTCAGTAAAAGGTCACCCCCAAGCTGGGGCTTAACTCCACCAGGGAAAAAAGGGTTCATATAGACAATCTAAGGTCTGATACTCAATAGAATTGCTCAGTCCAAGGTGACTGTTGTTGCAACTAGCCGACAGTCTCTCATTTCCCACACATATGTCACACCCAAGGAAGTGTGCCCCTTCTATGCTCAACAGTCCTTCGGCTGCCCCACTTCCCTTCCCAAGGTTACTAGTAACATGTCGGATAAGAAGTCTCTGAGCCTTGTGACTAATGTTCAATGCACCAGAGAACAACTCTCAACAAAACTCTCACCGAGAGATTATGCCCATGAGTCTTACAACCACTTCACAATAACCAATCTCTCAACCAAAGAGAGTGCTCACGGTCTGTCAGCCCATCTCCTCGATAGTAAAAATATGGTTACATCCCCACAACTCCTTACAAGCTTCTTGGTGCAGATAAGGTAATAATCGGATTTTCCATACAGTCATACCCTTTTCTACTCAAGAGAGCCTGAAACATCAATAATAATTCAATAATAATACCCAAAATACACTAAGTCCAACAATATATATTGCATGCCTTCCATTTGACATTTGTCACCTTTAGAAGTAGATTTAAGCCACTTGGTGACCCATTCCTACCCTTGGGAACTTAGGATAAAAACATATCCACATTACACTTTTTCGGAAATATTATTAAGATATTCCCTAAGACTTACGACTCACCCCCCTTTTCCCTTTTCCAGTGGAGTTGGGCCCCCATCTCTTTTCGTCTGAGTCTGTATGTGCGCAGTGATGCAATATTATATTAATAACCATGATTATAATTACATGGATAGGCGCACTGGCCTATCTGTGTCCATGCTCACCAGCCTCATAATCACATAAGCTCTCTGGCCTCAAAACACATACATCCATATATATATATGCACACACACACACAACTCAACTCTGCACACTTTCAGGTCATTACCGCGCACTTAACCAAGTGCACACAACATGTTCCAATGTGTGCACTTACCCAGGTGCACGCAACACACAAAATATGTGCACCTTGTCTTTATAACAATTCTCTGCACACTACTTAGATGTGCGCAATACCAAAATGACTCACCAACCTATATGTTCATTACATTTATACTTCGTTCCAATGACTCACCAACCTATATGTATAATTACAAGGGTTCTGGATCAGAGACATTACATTATCAGAGGGGTTCTTGTTAAGCCTCATGGTGAATACCGACAGATTTCATGTAAAGTCTTTTGGTACACCACCGAAGGCGATCCTTTTTAACTTTTCCGATACAAAAAGATGCACCAAAATTTGACTAAGTCTTGAATGGATTTTCGATCGAGTAAAGGGAACTAGGGCTTGATTCAAGTTCGAGGAAGGAAAATGTTTTAAACTTGATGACTCATAGCTATGGAAATGGGGCTTGGAATCAACCTGATTTTGGGCCTATCATAAACATAGTATTAGAGCATTGTGGTGATTGAATCCTAAGTGAGGAATCCCAACAAACGTGTGGGTCCAGATGATGGTAATGGTCAAGCCTTGTATCAAAACACATCCAATGCACATCAAAAACCTAGGAATTCGACCTAAGTCAACCCAACCAAGCACTGCTCAAGTCATGAGATGGGTGTTAGACACCGTTGCGGTGTATAAAGTCACAATGTTGTTCAATAAAGATGATTGACAAAAGCATTGTCGAGGTTTATGGTGCTATGGGTCTAGGGTGGGACATGGATTTGGGAAGAATATGGAGGCGAAAGAAAGAAAGGTCGATATTTAGGGCACCAAAAGTGGCTAATCTAGAGGAGAAAAGAGATCGGTGCACTCACCTTTGACCCAACCCTGAATGTAGTTGTATATATAAAAAGAATGTGAAGCAAAGAGCTAAGGCTTACCTAGCAGTTCTCATAATATGTGTGTGCAAAGAGTAGTTGGAGGGTGAAAAACGCTTGTGATCACAATAGCTCTTCGACCGGTCACTTGGTTCTCTTCTTGGTAATAAGGAAAATGATGATCAAAAGGGTGGAGGGAGCACCCCTTTTATAGACATGGAGCATGATTTGAGGTTACCAGAAAGGTTGGGTGGAAATTGACTGGTATTAAAGGGTATTCCCTATCATAGGTAAAGTTTGAAAGTACTCCAGCCACACCAGAGGCAATGGTGGAAAGTCCCCCGGTATGCACTAGAGGTGTTAACAATAACTTGGTCGATGAGAAAACTAGTGCATCGAAGAGATTTACAAGAATTTTGTCAATCAAAGGCTTAGTGCATCAGAAGAGATGATGAAAATTCCTCCGATGGGTTGATTTGTATTTTAGAGAAGTTTAGAAGAAGTGTTTCGGTTAAAAGCAAAGTGTGTCGACGAAGATTAAGGAAGCTTCTTCGGTTTAGCTAATGGAGTTCGTAAGAAATCCTCTGGTTAAATCAGAGAGGTTAATTTTAACCTTGTCGATTACAAGGTATGCTTATCAATAGACTTTCAAGGAGATCCCTTTGGTTCATCGAAGAACTTCAAAGGAACTTCTCCGGTATGTACCGGAGGAGTTAGAAGGAACCTTTCTGATAGCCCAAAAATTATTCCCAAAAGTTTTTCTAAATGTCAGAATAAAAAACAAATCCAAACAAACTTGAAACATCATGCAACCTTATCAAAGAGGAAAGAGAACAAGCAAAGATCAAAAGTTGATGCAACTCTTCAAGTCAAGAAGCTCTCATAGAGAAAAGGAGGGGTTCCATTTTCTTGTTGAAAGTAATGGATTTTCAAGCAAGACTTCCAAAAAAAGGGAGGATGTCGATGCCTGACACAACATATACCATTTTGTAAAATTCAACAACAAACCAAATCCACCAACGAAGCAATGCGAGGATCTAGCAACACAATAGCACCAACAACGAGAATGTTGTATGAGGATGGTAAGCACCAATGCTTGTATGTTTGGAAACACTAAAGGAAAGGTAAAAATCAAATAATGATTTCGTAATATTTTTTCTTATTTTGGCCTACATTAGTGCACTCAACAATCAGATGCACTAGTGCATTTATGTGTTCATGGCGCACCATATTTTTTTTTGAATGTGTGGATCATCACACTTTTTTAGGTGCACTGGTGTGTGTATGGATTATTAAGTGCACTGCTTTGGTTTTGATTTTTTTTTTAAATAAATAAATAAAAACTATATTTTATAACAAAATGTCTAAACCTAGTTTTGGTGCTTCTTACATATTGACACACAAGCGCACTTATTGTCTAATGACACACTGATGTATGTGATATCATGAAAAATTGAAATGTTCTCCAGTGCGCCTATATACGGAACTCACCAAGGTGCCTTCTATGGGAATGAATCGATACGTTTTTTTAATTTTTAAAATAAAAGCCAATATTGCATAACAAAATTTGTAAACTTATTCAGTGCATTGTAGATGGTAACACACCAACATGCTTATAAGTTTACGATGCACCACTTAGAGTAAATTCTTTAAAATTAAAATAAACCATATGTTTTTATATGGACTAGTTATAACAACTTTGAGAGCACCTAGTTATAAATGCACCAATGTGCTATATATATGGGTGTGCCAATGCGATTTATACAATTTAAATGCATTGATTAAAAAACCTCCGCTAAAATATTTGTCCACCCCCCTCCACCATTAACTTCTCTATAAACTTATAAGGAATATTTTTGTAGGAAGGTTCCTTGTAATGCTTTTTGCATGCTTTATTACTAAAAATAGTCGAGTTAACTTTGTTTTTCTTTACCCCAAAATAGATAATTTCACCTATATTGAAAGCTAGACCTCCATTGTTGACCTCTGAGGGTTGTTGGCCTCTCAAATTAGCAATTTTACCTCTATGAAGGAAAAACATCGCCGAGCCATGAGAAAACTACGAAAACCAACTTGTAATTGAAATTGATAATCTCACATAGTAGACTAGTCCTTTGGATAGCTAATGGACCAAATACAAATCACTGGCTACTCAATTCTAAGCTTCTCTTGGCCATAAACACTCATGGGAATCCACTGGGCCTCCAACGACATTGCGCTTGAAATACTTCAAACAAAGAGATAATACTTAGTAATTTACTCCTTACATGCATTACAACATCCATTGGACCTTCTTGCAACAAAAAACTAATTCAAAACAAACCTATAAAACAATTAAAAATGAGTTAAAATGAGCCTCGACAAAAACCCCTAGCTCTTCGATGAAACAATTCTATAGCTTTCTCATGTGACCTTGGATCATCAAACCATCAATTGTAGTGCATGGAGGACATGAAACTATTTCCAATGAGTGGTTGGACACCCCATCCATCACCGTCTTCATCCCTTACATAATCCATTGCTCTCACTTTGCCTCATTGATGAGGAATTCGTTAATGTGCATTTTCCTACATGTGGGCCTAGGAATTTGATTTCCTTATTTGTGTTAAGTTTGTAGGTCCCAAAACATACATGTAGCATCTTCTTAATGCTAAAATTTCATTTTGATTAGACACTTAAATTATGAAGAGAAGGCCTTCGTAAATGAAAGTTTAGGTTCTATTTGGGATGGTGCTTCATAAAAAATGAAGTCTCCTTACATGTCTTTCAGCCTTGTTATATAGCCTTCAAATCATTTCACCGACATTAGTAATATTATCACATGTATCATTGATTTTAATTGGTGAAAATGGTCTATGTGGCTCCAATGCACCTCAAGAGGAAACAAGGTAAAATTCATTGATTCTTCCTAAAACTCACATGATTGCCTACCAATGATGAGCGATGATGTTGAAAAACTTAGACAAGGTAATAAATCATACTTATGAAGTGAAACCATCCTTCATCCTCTCATAATTCCATATCGCCAAATTATCCATTCAAGGTCCTAGGAACCAAATCACTCAATCCCCCAACGTAACTTTTCATTAGATCTTGGAATAACATTGTAATATCAGATGCAACAACATGTCAACAAGTTTGGCCTTAAAACTCATTGGTATTGTTCTTGTTGCCTCATTGTTCCATCTTGTGTCATGTGTGCACATAAACCCCCTACGAAACTACATCAAAACCTAACATATATGAATTGGGTGCACAATTAGGTGGATCATCGTAATGTTATATTGCACTACAAGATGTGGCTTGACATCATTATGAAACACATGTGCTTCACTTATGCATATATTCTTTGCAACCGACTCCATGCACATGCATTGGTTGATGATCATGTGCTCATGTAGTTTATTTCATACTCATCACCTCATCCCCAGTCTCACAAGATGTTGCATAAGCACCTTCAACAATTTAGAACTCTTCAACCAAATTAAATAAGGCACATAACACCAGGAAAGTGAGAGAAGAAAAATCTTGAAAAGTAAGCCTAGATTCACAATGAAATTTGACGTGAACAATCATGAACAAATTCAAAGCATGAAAGTTAAACATATGTCAACATGCAATAGCATAAGGTCAAGGGAGATTAGAGCCAATTTGAGAAGGCTCATTTAACAATTGTAGTGGGGTCCCCAAGTCTAAAGACTTGTAGCTAGTTGAGGCCACAACAATCCCACTGAGACAAAGTGTAAGGACCTATTTTGAGGTGCCATTAGTAATGACACGATGAAGGGTGCGTTGGACGTATTTGGCAAGTTTCACATTGAGTCCATATGATTTGGTAGCCTTGGTGATTGACTCATGGTGATTCATGACATGGTTAGGATAGTGTAGTAGAGCATATGCTAGGAGGACCAATGATTCCTTGTTGAGTAGGAAAAACGACTGATGAGATGTTGCATAACAAACTTTGGTGGAGGACGACACAACTTGGCAATGTGATAGATTGCATGTGTTATCTGTGGCAACGAAACAATGTTGATAAGTGCATCAAAGATATGTGAATGCTTGACGATTGGCATGATCTTCATTGTCTATCACGTGTCGAATTAGATGGATGATAGCATGGTCTCATGTTGGGTAGTTAGTTGTTCAATTATTCTTGGCTAAGGGGAGCTGATAGTAGGTTCTCTCGTTGGGTGGCAATGATGCAACATCACCTATGGTGAAATGAGCGCACTAACATTCCACATGGTTGAAGGTTAGTGGCTTGGGTTTGGTTAGGACATGTTGGTTAGGCATATTCTAGGTGATACGAGCAGTTGATGGTCATGCCTAAATAGCAAGATCATGGTGGTGCTAACGATAAGGCTTCTTGAGTGGTATGGAACTCTCAAGTGAAATGAAAAGTATAGCCATGTGACAAATGGTATTAGAGTAACGTTTGAAAGTGGAAATTATGGAAGTGTCTCTTCACCATCAAAACCCCTTTCATTAGAGGAGTTGATGGGGTCATGTTGACAAGGATGCCAACAATTGAAGTGAGTGGGGGAGAATGTAAAGACATGTCTTGAGGTGCCATTGGTAATGTCATGTTGGAGGACACATTGGGCATACTTGGCAAGTTGCAAAGTGAGTCCATATGCTTTGGTAGACTTGGTTATAGACTCATGGTGGTTCATGAGATGATTAGGACATTGTATTAGCACGTACGCTAGGAGGACCAAGGATGTCTTTTCGAGTAGGATGAATGACTAATGAGGTGTTGCATAGTGGGATTTGGAAAAGGACTACACCACTTGACAATGTGATAGATTGTGAGTGTTATCCATGGCAAGGCAACAATGTTGATAAGTGCATCGAAGATATGTGAACGGTTGATGAAGGAGGGACATGATATTCATTGACTATCATTTGTCGAATTAGATAAATGATAACATGTTCTCATGTTGGGCAATGGGTTGTTCAAGTATGCTTGGCTCAAGGGAGGTAATAGTAGGTTGCCTATGGTTGACTAGTGATGACGCAAAATTTCCTACGGTGAAACAAGCACTCTGACATTCCACACAATTGAAGGTACTTGGCTTAGGTTTAATCATGGCATGATAGTTAGGTGTATTTCAGGAAATACAAGTAGTTGATGGTCATGCCCAACTAGCAATGATCTGAAAAGATCTTTTAAAGACTATGGTTAAGTTTTTAAAATATGAGTTCATTAACCATTTAGGAAATGAAGAAAGAGGAAGAATTAATGATATAACATGGTAGCCATAATTAGAAATGCAGATCTGAAAGTAAGCACAAAGAATCAACAAACCATAACAACAAAGTTGTTAACGGAGTTCGACAAGATTTGCCTACATCTCTGGGCCTTTGTCTTAGTGGGTGAGGCTTTATTATGTCTATTCAAAGCTTCAAAAGTACATCAGAAAAATTTCATATAGATTATAAACTGGTCTATCTGTGTTCTGCTCGACCTCAAGAATCCAACACAACTGACAGCACTGAAAACGGTTGAGCGAAGCTCCCGGAATTGGCCCACAAAGTTTCTCTCCTCAATGGCTTCCCTGCATAAAAATGTCTTTGGTTGTCAAATTACTCAACATTTATCCTTCTCTGAATCTGTCCTAGGCTGCCAAGAACCTATGGTTTATATAGACTTGAAGTTGGCAACATCCTCCCAAATTCCTCCCAATATCTGGCCTCAAAAAGGGCTCCAGATCTCCCAAAAATGACCAAAATCTCCCAAAATCGGGCTAATTCAACATTAAAAATTATAATATAAGGTTTAAAAACCCAAAATTGGGCAAATACTAGGCATAAACCCCTTCATCTGGTCCCTTGGTCGCATGGGTCTCTGCCATATGTCTGAGGGCTGGCTAGCGCGCTTTGGCTCCTTCGAGCGTAGCTCCTGGTCTCATGGTTGTGGCCCATGTGGCCAAACCCCATAGCTCCCATGCGCCATATATTTGTTAAACCCCTATTCTCTAACCCCTAGTTGGAAAGGGCTGGCCCCCGCCAACTGGGGCTTATCTTGAACCATACTATAACGCTAATTCAAATAAATAGTCCATCGATTTACAAACAAGAAACATTTGTAGCGCAGTTGGTTAGCGCCTTGGTTGTTAAGTCATTTCCCAGCTCGGAGGTTGTTGGTTCGATTCCCCCGGAGGAAGAACAAACTTTTTACCCAGCCAACCTTGGTCAAATCTGAGTGCCATGTGTCACTCAGGGATTGGTTCATTCTGCTGATGCATCGATCGAGTCAGCTACCCAGTCATCACTGCCACATCACCACTATACATGCCATGTCACCATCGTACCTACCACATCACTGTGGTACCTTCCATGTCACTCTCGTACCTACCATGTGTCGCATTGTTGTACCTTCCACATGTCACATCCATACTGCATAGTCACCCTGCCACGTCAACATCTGTACATCCCAGTTGTCGTATATATAGCCACGTGTCAGCCTATCATTGGGCCATGTCATGTACATACTGCCACATGTCATCCATACAGTGCAATGTGTCAAATCCGTACAGTGCCAACTCATCCCGAAAATGTCGAACCTGAGTGACACGTGTCACCTCCTAGTGATGCCACATCAACATGATGATGTCATCCTGACATCACATGTTGTACTACTAACGTCAGCATTGACTTTGACCTGTTAACCTTTTGCCTGATTGGGATTTCGGTCAAAACGTGATAACTTTCGCATACGTTGTTCGTTTGAGGGAAAAAAATAAATGGTCAGAATCAGCATGACGAGACGAACGCAATGGCATTGGTTTCGTCTGATTCCAAGAACTCTAATTTTTAGGCCTTCCTGGATCCATTTTGGATCACGCCTCCCCAATAAGACCTTTTGGTCCTCCAAAAGGGTACTAACCAGTCATCAAGTGCGGGATAGGCCACCCTACTTGTTCTCTATCTTTAAACTTTGTCCTGTGCACCTGTCTCATCAAGATCAATTACAAAACAACCATGACAATTGATAACATATTGTTAGCCACTTGTACTCTATCACATCTTACTGAAGCCACTACCATCCATGTTGAAAACATTAGCAATGATAACATCATAAATATGACTGCAAATGAGTTAATATGTTTGTAGTACTTGCACGACATTAGCTTATCTTGAAGCAAAGTATGATTGAACTTCCATTCTACAATCATCTCATGTTCATGCTTAAGATCAATTGTTTGATTTGGCACAATTATAGGTGTGTTGCTTGCATAAGTTGCCTTCTTTAATTGTTCCATTGTTTGAAGAGATTGAATTTCCTTTAAGTGATGAGCATGTACAACATATTCATTGCCTTCTTTGATTGAGTGATATTGATTATGTTCCCTATAGAATATTTCTTTGTGATCATACAAATAAGGACTGCCTAAGACCATTCCACATTCATTGAGTGGCACCACATCACATGTTACCTCATCCACAAATTTTGATGAAATTGCAAACTTTAAAGTGCATTGCTTTGTTATGTGCAACTTATGATTATTGCTTATCCATTTAAGTGAGTAAGGTTTATGATGCATCTGAGTGTTTAATCCCAATTGCTTAACCACTTCCTCTGAAATCAAGTTAGATTGAGATCCACTATCTATCAATGTGTCGACCTTAGTATGCTTCATTATGACCCTTATGTGAAACAATTTACTTCTAGAATCATATCCATCACCAATTTTACCTGTCAAACCAGCCGCTGTGATCTTAGACTCATCACTCGAATCTGATCCCAATTCTATTGGCTATGTTGTTGTTGCAGTTGCTTGCCTCCCTTTTCTCTCTTTGAACCATTTCGGTCTCTTCTTGGGATGCAATTTCCAACAATAGTCATCATCATGCCCTTCTTTCTTGCAATGCTTGCAAGAGAGCTTCTCTTCCCTTCTTGTCACTGAATTGGCTTTCTTGCCATTCCCCTTCCTTTTGTCCTCTTTTCTTGAAGACGATTCCCCTGATACACCAACTCTCATTTTTCCTACCTCAATGTATGTTTCTTGAACAAAAACCTCATCAAGATTAGTAGGTCCAAACATAAATACAGTATTACGAATATGTGCAGGTAAACCTCCTATATACTTCATAAGAGTTTCTTAGGTATGTAATGGAATGTCTAACATTAATGTCATCTTACGAAATTCATCTATGTATTCTTGCACTGTTTGTCCCTTTCTTAGTTTAAGACCTTACCATTCAATTAAAGCCTTCTCTTTATAACCCAAAGGATAAAATTGCTTTTTAAGTGCAGAAACAAAAACTTGCCATGATGGAAATACATTACCCACTTGTTGTGTGCCATTTTGCAACTTGCTTTGCCACCAGATGAGTGTTGTGCCTGCAAGTCGAAGTGATGCCAATTTGATTTGAGTTGCCTCATCTTTGATTTGCTGCACACTACAATAAACTTCCATCTGTCTGACCCAGTTATCAAGCCTCTCTGCATTGACTTCACCATCATACATGGGTAGTTCAAACTTCACATCAAGCTTAAGTAAAGGCATATCATGTTTATGTTTATGGGAATGTTTTCTTGCGGTGGATTTGGAACTTGTACTTGAAGAAGAAGAATTTGTTGGAGAAGAAGGAGGTAAAGGAGGAGGTTTAGGAGGATCCTCTCCTTCTTCACTTTTGGCCTTTGAAGATTCACCTAGAATCAGTCTCTTCCGCTCCAAGTAATCATCATATAAAACCCTTAGCATCTCCGACATGGCGAAGAAAGTCTTTTGAAACTCTATCTCGGTATGAGAAAGTCCCTCTTCCGATGCCATCTTATCACTATGAGAATTCCTCTTTCTCAATCCAATCTTAGGATTCTCTTCAACAAGCTCACCTTCACCATGATTCATCTTTTCCTTGGTAATCATGCAAACTCAAAAACCAACTGTCAACCCGCTCTGATACCACTTGATCCGAAAAGATCTTTTAAAGACTATGGTTAAGTTTTTAAAACATGAGTTCATTAACCATTTAGGAAATGAAGAAAGAGGAAGAATTAATTATACAACATGGTATCCATAATTATAAATGAAGATCTGAAAGTAAGCACAAAGAATCAACAAACCATAACAAAAAGTTGTTAACGGAGTTTGACAAGATTTTCCTACGTCTTCGAGCCTTTGTCTAAGTGGGTGAGGCTTTATTATTTCTCTTCAAAGCTTAAAAATTACATCAAAAAAATGTTAAATGGATTACAAATTGATCTGTCTTTGTTCTGCTTGACCTCAAGAATCCAACACAACTGACGGCACTGAAAACGGTTGAGTGAAGCTCCCGGAATTGGCCCGCAAAGTTTCTCTCCTCAATGGCTTCCCTGCATAAAAATGTCTTTGGCTGTCAAATTCCTCAGCATTTCTCCTTCTCTGAACCTATCCCAGGCTGCCAAGAACCTTTGGTTTATATATATTTGAAGTTGGCAACATCCTCCCAACTTCCTCCCAATATCCCGCCTAAAAAGGGCTCCAGATCTCCCACAAATGACCAAAATCTCCCAAAATCAGGTTAATTCAACATTAAAAATTATAATATAAGGTTTAAAAACCAAAAATTGGGCAAATACTGGACGCAGACCCCTTCATCTGGGCCCCTGGTCACATGGGTCTTTGCCATGTGTCTGAGGGTTGGTTGGCGCTCTTTGGCTCCCCCGGTCGTAGCTCCTGGTCTCATGGCTCTAGCCCCATGTGGCCAAGCCCCACAGCTCCCACGTGCCATATATTTGTTAAACCCCTATTCTCTAGCCCCAGGTCGGACAGGGTCGACCCCGCTGACCAGGGCTTATCCCGAACCATACGATAACGCTAATTCAAATAAATATTTTGTCGATTCACAAACAAGAAACATTTGTAGCACAGTTGGTTATCACATTGGTTGTTAAGTCGTTGCCTTGTTCGAAGGTTGTGGGTTCGATTCCCCCAGAGGCGGAACAAAATTTTTACCCAGCCAACCTTGGTGAAATCCAGGGTGCCACGTGGTGCCCTATGATTGGGCCATGTGTCACCCGGGGAATGGTTCATTCTGCTAATGCATCGATCCAGTCAGCTGCCTAGTCAGCACTACCATGTCACCACCGTACATGCCACGTCACAGTCGTACCTACCACATGTCGCACTACCGTACCTGCCACATGTCACGTCTGTACTGCACAGACACCCTACCACATCAGCATCCATACAACCCAGCTGTCGTCCATACAGCCACGTGTCAGCCTATCATTGGGCCATGTCATGTACAGACTGCCACATGCCATCCGTACAATGCCACATGTCAAATCCGTACAGTGCGAACTCAGCCCGAAAATGAAAAATCTAAGTGACATGTGTCACCTCCTTGTGACACTGTGTCAGCATGATGATGTCATCCTTACGTCACCTATCGTACTGCTGACATCAACGTTGACTTTGACTAGTTGACTTTTTGCTTGTTTGGGATTTCAGTCAAAACGTGATAACTTTCACATACAGTGTTTGTTTGAGGAAAAAAATTATATGGTCAGAATTAGTGCGATGAGACGAACACAATGGTGCTAGTTTCATCCGATTCCAAGAACTTTTATTTTTATGCCTTCCTGGATCCATTTTGGATCAAGCAAGGTCATGTCAGTGCTACATGATGACTAAACTTCTTCAGTGGTATGGTATGCTTGAGTAGAATGAAAAGTTTAGCCCCGTGACATAAAGCCTCTAAAGTGTTACTAACAAACTTCTCAAAGTGTTGGAACCCCAAATTCCATCTAGTGTTTACCCTATAAACCATATAGAGCAGTTTAGGATCTGCCTAAGGTCTACCTAATATTAATATAATCATTGTTGAAGAGTAGAGTATTTTCGGATCCACCCAAAATTTGCCTAATATAAATATAGTAACACTTATAGAGCAGAACAACTTAGGACCTTCCCAAAGTTTGTCTAATAAAATATAATAACAATTGGGATACATAGTAGAATGGGATCCACCCAAAGTCTACTTGATATAAATACAGTAGAATCTAGGATGTAGAATAGTTTTGGATATGCCTAAAGCCCACTTAATAAGATTGCATTCAAGGATAACTTGGGATCTACCTAAAATCTATGTACAATGGGATAGGTATTCCACCTAGGGTCGAGGATACAAACCATGAAAACATGCAGTGAGCATTCATGTCCACACAAAAATCAACCAAAAGGTCACTCTTTCATGCCACTCGAGGTTCAACAACCATTAAAGCTTTCTCTCAACCACTGAGTCAAGTCATTAGGCACTAATAACATATCCAACTCTAGCTTAAGTATCAAATTTCTCCAAAATCAACAAGAAGTAATATAATCAAAGGGGAAATTCATAAAGAAAAACAACCCAAAAAGGATTATTACATGCCCATAAATAAAAAGAGATAAAACTCAATAAAAAATCTGCAATAGAACCCATAAGGTTGATGCAAAGAATAAAATAAAAATCAAACTCGTTGGATCAATCAGTTCCCTACCTTCACAGGGTTGTCGCTACAAGTAACTTGGTTCAATATTCTAGCTTCTTAGTTTGAAACTCCTTAATGCTTTTCTATAGGAAATTGTACATCGAAATAGTGATATAGTGACCACTAGGTTCTTGCAAAAAACTTTCTTCACGTACAACAATAGAAGAATGATGGACAAAGCATAGAGTTGTAAGTAAGATAAATATGAAGAGAGGATGTCAAATTAGAATATACATAAGATTGTATGTTAAAGAGTGAATGAGAGAGAATAAGAAAACCAAAGGACAGGTGAATTATATTAAAATTGAGAGAGATAAACAATGCCAACATAGCAACATGCACACATAAAACAAACAATATTTCTCATGGAAAA
>ML787507.1:334884-350905 GCA_009831015.1 Picea engelmannii
AATGATGAGAGTTTCATATATATAGAACATATGGTGACCATCCATGAAAGGATGTGTCACTTGGATAATAAGTAACTATTTATTTACTAAGTATATTTATATGTTGTATTATAAATATTATGTCATATATATTATATATATATATATAAGAATGTATTCTCGATGTTGTCCAAACATCAACAAATACAACCTACAACACACCCGTTGTAACTTCCTCTTCTTTCTCTCACAGTATCCTATCTAAGAATACAATATTCGCAATGATACATAGCCGCAATACATTTCCCTCATAAAAGAGGGTTTCCTTCTAGGGAAAAAACCCCTAACATAACTTCTACTGTCAGATCTGTGAACTTATAATGAACGGTCTAGATTTACAATGAAATTACAATATACATTTACAAGGCAATTTTTCCATCGGGGGCTTCGCCCCTGGACCTCGCAAAGGGGGTAACCCCCCTCTGCACTCTCCTGCGTGGAGGAGTGTACATTATTCTTGGGTGTAAAGTATTCATGGGGTATGAACATGGATGAAAACACAGACCTTTGAATCAAGAAGATAATCAGGCTCCACAACCAACAATTGCTTCTTCTTATGCTAATTTGTGCAACAAAGAGCTTCAATGACACAGAGGAATCACTTTAGTTCAAATCCTTCACAAATTCCCATAGCATTCTCTCTAAAAATTGGAGCTTGATCGATGCTTTCACTGGGTGTTAGAATATAGAAGATGGTGTGCTCGTTTTACCATTGACGATACCTTCGTCACCCAACCATAGGTCGAAGCCTCCCTCCGAGCACCTTAACCCTGACTGAGAATTCCTCCGGAAGAAAACCCTAGGCTAGATAGCCAAACAAAGGGTAGCACACCTTTCCCCAAGGATAGCACATCAACAAAGACTGATCAGATGTTCCAAACCCTAGACAAGAGATATTCAAGCCAATACTGAGAACTTGTTGCTGCTGCAGCTGCACCTACAACTCTCCTCCAAACTTGCGCACAAGACTGCAACTGCAGTGCACACCAACTGGGAAAACTGCAATTCTGAGATGCTACAAATGAGAACTGGCGCCCTGTATTTATAGTAATCCTGCCAGTTTTGTTAGGGTCGGCTTCTCCTTCTGGGTATGTGTCTGTTCAGTATATTATTATTATTTCTAGCCGACTTCTTCTCTTGGAGGCTAATAGTCTAATATAAATTATCTTCTTGAGCCAACAAGGCTTCTAGGGTTATTAGCCAACTCATTAGGGTTTCTCTTGCTTCCCGGAGTCTTCCATTCTCGTCAAGTTCACACATGGGGGTAAATACCTTCCGCAACTACCATAATATTAACACTCCCTCCTAGCTAGAGAGGTATTTACAGGTAATGGACTTGAGCAGAAAATATACCATTTACATGGTAGCATCAATATAGTCATCTAGACTATTTCATGACTATATCATGAGAATCACCATCATCATCAGCTGCGTCATCTCTCAAAACCATACTTTTTCTGAGTAGTTAGATATGATGCTGGATAAGTCACTCTCACCATAGAGTGATACAAGAGGAGTAAAAGCTCTGAACTGTTTTCCGTCTGGAAAATCTCTTTTCATCATTCATTTGAATGATCATTATCTCCAATAAACTGTTGATAGTCTTCAAGGCAATTAGAACGAGGATAGAACACACCTGTGTCTATTCATAGTAGTACATAACTACAATCCAATGGTTCACTACCACATCAAGTAATACATAAGTACTTGATCAGAAACGTGTGGTTGCGAACGGTGAAACATATTCACCACAGTAGTCCTCATCTACCATCATACGATCTTCATAACAACCATCTGAGAGCATCCTGCATAGAAACAATGTTATGATAAAAACTATATCATCTACGCCAATCTTTCACTCACGTCTGTGAGATCTGAAATAATGTCTGCCACCACAGTAGTCTTCATCTGCATAGAAACAATGTTATGATAAAAATTGAATCATCTGGGCCAATATTTCACTCACATCTGTGAGATTTGAAAGAGTGTATGCCCTCAGTATAGAATATCAACAATAATCATCTGGGCCAATCTTCCACTCGCGTCTGTGAGATATGAAAGAATGTATGCCCTCAATATAGAATATCAACAATGGGCTATCTGCCCCATTCTTCTCAACCAAGGAAGAAGGATTATTTCTGATTTATGAGCCTGGACCATTTCTCACCATGGGCCATTCCTCCCACACTAAACAAAGTGTAACATGGAGAGAATGAATCTGCCCTCAAGAAATGTTTGGACCATTCCTTACCCTGGGCCATTCCTCTGACACTAAACAAAGTGTAACCTGGATGGAATGAGTCTGCCCTAAGGAATGATTGTCCTGGACTATTCCCCACCCTTGGCCATTCTTTCGACACTAAACAAAGTGTAACCTGGAGAGAATGAGTCTGCCCTCGAGGAATAATTGTCCCTGATTGTTGAGCCTGGACTACTCCCCACCCTGGGCCATTCTTCCGACACTAAAAAAAGTGTAACCTGGAGAGAATGAGTCTGCCCTCGAGGAATAACTGTCCGGACCATTCCCCACCCTGGGCCATTCCTCTGACACTAAAGTGTAACCTAGAGAGAATGTATAACCCTCGAGAAATGTTTGTCCTGCATCAACCTCCAAAACGAACGATTCTTCGAAACTGCTCACAACTGTGAACTTCGAAAGAATGATTTCCCGGTGAGGCAGACCATTCTACTTGACCACTACTCAGAGTGACTGCCAAGAAGAATGGATGTCCTAGAACACTCCCATAATGGGAAGTCGTTGTCTATGATACATCAGCAATCAGTCTGCCTCCCATGTTAACTACAATGGGAAGTCATTGTCCGTCAGAAATCTCAATCCACTTTCCGAACAGGAAAGCATCTGTCCAATCTGAACTATTTTTCAATTACAAAGATAAATGATATTTTCAATGCTCCCTCCTAACTGGAGAGTTATTTCAATCACAAAAAAATAAATGTTTGCGTACCTTCTTCTAGTTTGGAGAGTCTTCCCTTCCATCTAAGAGAGTCATTTCCACGAGCTCTAGCTTGAGTATGCAAGTTCTTTCGTCTTGAATAGAGGCTTTACCAAAATGTATGCTTATCTGCTTATCTGTGGAGATATGTATTGGAGAATCACTTTCTCCTTTCTGGACTTCATCATGGATAATGTAATGCTTGTACTGTAGTCTGGAACACTGTGAAGGCTTCATGTAGATCTTAACAGTAGAGTATATCATAGTTGGAGAATTGGAACATATCCATGTGGCACTTCTTCTGTCATCATGAGATCTGATCTTCTGAGTAGTCATCTTGATGTTATAGGAAATCTTCACCATGCTTCTGCTGTGCCCTGGAGGTTCTCCACCAAGTTGTCTTTTTCTTATCTGCATATAGGAGTCTCTTTCTGGTATGCCTCAAAGTCTTGAGATTTCTCTTCATACGCTCTTTATTCAATTTCTCTGGAGAACATTCTTTGCATTCATCTAATGTAGAACTCCAACTCATGGATGTTGCGGATGATATAATGACTTATATAGAGATAATTCTGGTGTACTGGAACAATCAATCATCATAGTCTTCTCCCTCCATCTGAGAAAACCTCTGGTGCTGGATCTCGCAATGCTTTCATTCATAAGTCTTCCATACATTGTTCTTCATCACAACTTTCAGTTCTTCTGCTTGATTGCTTTCATATCAGGCTTGGTAATCTTGTGATTATTGATGTAATGACTGGTTGTTCTGGTTTTTCTTTCTTTCTTGGAATCTTCATGTTCTTCTTCATGTTTTTCATTATCTCTTGGATTCATGGAGATTCCACTTCTTCCTTTCATCATAGGATCATGGATCTAGATGGACAACCAAGAATACTTTAAGGGTTTTCTTCGAAGAGGTCTTCTTCTACAGTTGAGTTGAACACGTACTGTTTTTCATGGCTGCTACCATGGATATATACATTTCATCATCTTCAATGGATCATAGGATTAGCTCCCTCCTGATCCTTGCTTCATGTATAAGTGCATATAATCTGCTCCCTTTGTCTGACTGAGTCCATGCTTCCGTCTCCGTCTTTATTGTGTTCTACAATATATAATAGACTCTCTTGTCTAACAGATTCCACGCTTCCTTCTTGTTGTCTTCTATAGGATGTCATGAGTCTTTTTCCAGTTTCCTTTCAATTGTTGACTTCTTTCTGTCTTTGCTTTTTCCAAGTCTTTTCAAGATTGATTCTGATTTCAGTCTTATCTTGTAATGTCTTCCACATGATTTGTATTTCATCCTTTCATATGTATTATCTAATGATATTCATCCTTGTCTTGTTATTCTTTCATAGGTATAGTTCTTCTTGGAACACATTATCTCCAGGAGATATATATACAGGATATGTATAGAGACGATGCAAGCAAGATATGTACAAGAAAATAAGAAGAGTGTTGTTACCTTTTAGTAGAAGAAGTCTCTTTTATCCTGCTTAGTCTTCTTTGCAGGTTCCTTTTCTTCGGAAATCGATGCTTCATGTTTTTCCTTCCTTTTCTTTAGCTTGGGACACTGATTCCTGCAGCGACCGTACTTTTGACAGTTGAAGCACTATATTTCTAAAATGTCTTTTCTTTGTTTTGACTTCCTTCTTGAATCGAACTTTCTTTTGTCCCTGAAGTTCTTGAATCTTGCTGTGAAGGCTTGATAATTGTGCTTCTTTTGAGGTTTCTCTTTTGCATTGATCCTTAATTCTTCTTGAGCACAGCAAGTCCAAAGTTCTTCAAATGTCGGGTACTCCTTCCTTGTGTTCATGCTTGCGGCAAATGCATCCCATGTCTTGGGAAGACCATTGAGTACTATGTTTACCAATTCCTTTTCTGAAGTGATCTCTTCAATAGCTTGTAGTTGATCTCTTAGCTGAGAGATCCTTACAAAGTATGATGTTATGCTATCGTCATCATTCATCTTCATGTCACAGAGCTCATTCTTTGGACTCATAACTTGTCCAATGTTTCTGACTAAGAAGAGATTCATTAGGGCATTGTACATCTTCTTCGATGAGTCAAGATGGGAGATGTAGGGTATCAAGTGGTCTTTTATCGAATCCACTATGATACTCATGGCATTGATGTCAACATCTTTGAACTTCTCCATAGCTGCAACGTTCTGCGGTTCCTTCTCTTCTCTTTCTTTAAACTCTGGCTTCACGATCTTTCCTTTCACAATATCTAGCACTTTATTCTTAGCAAGGATGAGGTCAATCCTTGTCTTCCATGCTCTGAAATTAGAGGCTCCATCTAGCTTGTTCTCAGACTTCATAGAGTTCGTCATGGCTTGCTTGACTTGGTCAAACCCTAGATTTGACCAGAAATCCAAACTTCACGTCTTGGCCTTCTGAGAGTACCAGGAGATGCATTGGGCTAGGGCACACTGATCTATCCAGAGATTAGGTCAATCTCATCACTTAAGGTGCCTCAACAAGAGGTTTAGGGTTTCTGCAACTGGTTCTGTTGGTAACCCTAGCTGCAGTGCTTTTGGAAACTGCTCCTGCTAGTGACCCTAGCGACAGTACCTCAACAAGATCAATATCTAGCGGTTATGTTTCCTTCCAGTATTTTAAGCTGACTGAAGGGGTGTGGGCCCATAACCTATTAGAATACAGAAGATGGTGTGCTCGTTTTACCATTGACGATACCTTCGTCACCCAACCATAGGCTGAAGCCTCCCTCCGAGCACCTTAACCTTGACTGAGAATTCCTTCGAAAGCAAACCCTAGGCTAGATAGCCAAACAAAGGGTAGCGCACCTTTCCCCAAGGATAGCGCATCAACAAAGACTGATCAAATGTTCCAAACCCTAGCCAAGAGATATTCAAGCTAATACTGAGAACTTGCTACTGTTGTAGCTGCACCTACAACTCTCCTCCAAACCTGCACACAAGACTGCAACTGCAGTGCGCACCAACTAGGAAAACTGCAATTCTGAGATGCTGCAAATGAGAACTGGCACCCTGTATTTATAGTAATCCTGTCAGTTTTGTTGGGGCCGAATTCTCCTTCTGGGTATGTGTCTGTTCAGTATACTATTATTATTTCTGGCCGACTTCTTCTCTTGGAGGCTAATAGCCTAATATAAATTATCTTCTTGAGTCGACAAGGATTCTAGGGTTATTAGCCAACTCATTAGGGTTTCTCTTGCTTCCCGGAGTCTTCCATTCTCGTCAGGTTCACACATGGGGGTAAATACCTCCCACAGCTACCATAATATTAACACTGGGAAATGGCTAGGAATAACCTGCAAAAATGATAGTCTTCTTCATTTTTCTTTATGACTATGAGTTAAGAGAACCCATCGATCCTCTTTCTTCACTTGACCAGCTCTGGGTTCTTGATCTTTAGGAAATTGAATCAACAACATCCTGGATCCATTGTCAAATTGCCTCAATCTCAAATTGCTCAACTTGGCTTCTAACAACTTCTCAGGTTTGATTCCTATTGAGCTTGTCGGACTCAAGTGCCTGGTGACGCTCGATGCATTTGCTACATATTCATGAATAGAAACATCATTACCATAACCAATAAGCACCAGAAAACAACTTCATACACCATGAAAGCATCGATTCCAATAGTCGATAGTCCAGTCGATCAATTTAGAAGATCGTGCCCTCTAGTTCCATTCAGTTTTCCCTTGCACAATTCCTCACAATGGATTGACGCACATTGGTCCAAGATTCTTTCCTTGTCGCTCTCCATGGCTCCCATCATCAAACTAGTCTCGCTAGAGAGTCCAGGTTTTCATGGCTATGATACCATATTAAAAATCGAGAGAGATAAACAATACCAACATAGCAACATGCACACATAAAACAAACAATATTTCTCCTGGAAAACCCTTATGGGAAAAAACATCCAACAATATATATATATATATATATATATATATATATTATTGCCCTTGGCCAAATCCAACCAAGCTGGCCAAACTCATGGCCTCAGACAAGTGAGTCTTCACTGCTCAACTCTTGGCTTATTACAATAGAATCTCCTAATCTTATTTGAAGGCTTCATTACATGAAATACCATGGGTCACCAATACCATGCGCTTGAAACCACTACTATTGACTTAACAACTTTGACTCTTTTACCGAATAAAGTTTAACATAACGAATTCACGGATTGGTGTCTCAAAGTATACTTAAATGAAAGAAGGGAATGAATTGCTATAAAGCTTCTTTTAAATGACACAAGATATTTGGACAAGTGACAACTCATACATTGACACTCTCTCCCCACATCTCCAATGAATGATTCCATTATGTAGGTTATCTTTGGATTGTTGAGATATGCCTAGATTTTAGTTTCATGGTTTCATGTCTTGCATTATAACTTATGATCCCCTTTTCAAGTATGTATATTTCAATTATAACATAGATTCAAGGGGCTTGTAAACCAAAATGAAGATCCAAAACACTCAAAACATTAACATGTGATAAAAAAACACTTCATAGAACAAGATTCCAAAGGATGCCATGTGTTTGTACAAATATGGCGTTGGTAGTCAACATGGATGCACACTTGCATCCATGACACATGTTAGTTTATATTGTGAATCCATCATAAAAAAACACTTTAAAATATTAAATGCCAAATAAGATAAATATCATTATTTTATTATAGTTTGAAATAAAGTAAAATAGAAAAAAACTATGATTTGGTCACTAAAGGGACATTACACATCATCAAAAGGCTCATTAACCAATTTTCTAACCTCTGGCTCAAAGGAAGGGATTCTTAGATAGGATCCATAGCCATTTTGTTTTGTGTAGATATATGAATGCCTAAACAACCATGACATGCAAGGTAGGGGCCAAGGGATATCCTTGGTGGATCGACCTAAAGAGACCATTTTTTTAAAGATTTGGATTGATTGATGGAGATGAAAGTTTCTATTTATGTAGAAAAGTTTTCATGGCCTCCAAACAACATCGACCAAATCCACGACATTAAGTATGGGTAGGATGAAGGGCCATTCGACTCCATCGTAGTCATTTTCAAATTCTATTTTCATGGAGAGGAAAGTTTCCATTTATGTAGAAAAGTTTTCATGGCCTCCAAACAACATCGACCAAACCCATGGAATTAAGCATGGGTAGGATGAAGGGCCATTCGACTCCATCGTAGTCATTTTCAAATTCTATTTTCATGAAAAGAGCATCAAGGCCTAGAGATTGGGCCCATTTCTTTCCTTCCTAGACAATGATAACATTATCTAGAATAAATCAACCTTAGAGGAAGCTAATTTGCTTTGGGCATACAGTTTTTGGCAATATCTACTTGATTCACAAGGTTAAGGTTTTTTCCAAGATTTTATAAAAAACATCGAGTAGGGTATAGGGCTCCAATAGGTAATCATTTTTGAGTCATTGGGTTTGGGAATAAACTTGATCAACTTTGTGTTGATATGTTCCCCCATTGATTGCTTGGAATAACTTCATTTAATACCTTAAGTAGATCGTGCTTGAAAAAAATGATACAACCTTATAATATTATGATAGAGAAAACCATTAGGCACTAGAGATTTATCCTCAACCATATCCATTAGAAAAATTATCAATTTGTCCAAGGTCAGTGCTTGACCATGCATCCTTTCATGTCAAGAGATAGGTGATGTAATACAACAACTAGGCATGTTTGGATGGTCACTCTATGCTCATTAGTCATCCACTAGGATTGGAAAACAATCATTTAGTGGCTCACAAATTCCTTCTTGTATCTTCTTTTTGTAATGTGACCATTAGTTTCTTTGAGGGTCATAATATTGTTAATAACTTCTTTAGAGGCTAAATCTTTGAAAAAATATTTAGTTGGCATATACCCCGACTTAATATAGTACATTTGATTCTCAACTGGGCATGCCTTCACAAACTTCATTGAATTTTGTTAAGTGTTGAAGTTTGGTCACCCAAGATTGTTATTCCTCATTGTATGAGTTAAAATAAATCTTTTGATTAAGTTACTCCAACCCATGTTTGATGAATTTGTGTTTTTTGTGCTAAATGGCTACAATCAATCTGCCTCCCATAGCCATGCAAGAATGTTGTGACCTAGTTGATGGCATCTCCCTACTCAAGGATCCCACTCTCATTCCTAGTTAGTATTGACAATATATTCTAGACTTGTTTGATAGAGTTCACACAACTAGGGTTTTGCAACTACGAGAGATTAAGTAAGAAATGGGTCTTGTAGATGTGCATTCTCTCACCCCTCAAAACATGGAGAATACAATAGGTCAATAGCTGGAGAGAGTCAACTTGCCTGGAACCTAGATTGGGTTATCTTTGCTACTGTAAAATGGTGCTCTATTTCAAGGGAATGGTCCTATTGAGATTTCCCAAGACTTTGTCAGTGTCCTTTTGAAAATTTGACTAGGTGAACCAAAGTTCAAATGAATCATGCCTTATAAATTTATTGTGGTCATAGGGGCCAACCTTGGCCTTAAGGCCATTCTCTATGGCTTACTCTCCACGAGGGATTTGAACAAGGAGCAACCTTTGTTTGTTATCTTGGGTCTCACTGTGTGAAATCCCCCACATGTTACCAATGAGCTTTGGGTAGCACATTGGCCACTTAGTTCCAAAGGACAATCTTTTCTTCAACATCATTTGAAGCATCAATTTTATCGAGGTCTAAGATTCGACCATCCAAATTTAGTAATGTTTGCACTAGCCATTGAGTTGTCTCAATGGCTCATTATAGAACAATTGCTACAAGGTATGGCTAGATCATGGTTGTGATGCCTCCCTTGCCATTTGCATGGTTAGAAACACAAAAGGTAGTGTTCAACAAAATTATGTTCAAGGTTTTTTTAGTGAAAAACTAAAAAATTAACTTATTGTAAACATAAAATATATAAACCGACAATCAAGTTTGAATCTTTTAAACCATGGTTACAAGCGTTTGTAAGCCCCATGAAATTCCATGATACTACCTTCATTAGGGACCAATAACAATCTAATCCATGTCCTTTTTATCACCATCCAACCTAACTAGGGTTTTCATGCTAGCATCTTGCACCCAATCATTGTGTGTGAGAATCTTGGGTTTCTTTAAAAATTCTTTAGCCTTTAGGGATTCAACAATGAGGGTGGACACTATGCCCTTCTATTGTCCCTTTGAGAAGAGGAGACACGTGCTTCAAAAACAATGTCCTTCCCAACTACTAACATTGTGGGATTTCCCGAGGCCAACCTTATTTCAATAACACTCTTGGTAGGGTGGACCTTAGGAAACATTGTGGCTTTTTTGCCTTGAGGGGGATTCCACACCACTTGAACCCAACAATTATTGTTTATTGTAGGGGCAAACACAATACTTCCATCGAGATATGAGAACCTTGTCGGGCACCATGTTCAACAAAAAATACTTTATCCCATGAACGCAGAACCACTGAGGTGTTACACCCAATCCAAGGGCCTTAAGAAACAACTCTAGGAATATGAGATTCTTATTTAAATAAAAATAGAAAAAACCTCTTTGATTAAGTTACAAGTACTTAGGTAGAGCAAACCACGTGGCTCCTAGACTTCCTTAATCCAAGCCTTTATAATGGACTCAAGTGGAATCTAGTCGACAAAGTACCCAATGAACCTATTTTTCAAGCTTATCACATACACTAACATATTCATTGACAAAAATGTCTATAGGAGCTTCAAGATAAGGGATTTAATTACCCCGTGAAAGATCTTTGACACAAACTTCCTTGATACTTACGACGACAACATAGTTTTTTTTTCTCGTGTGGTTCACCGCACCAAAATTAGTGCTAGTTACGTCCATAGAACAAGGTCACGATAAACCCTCCAAGTTAACGGGGTTAAACCGCCAACCTAATTACGGGCCTAACCCTATGGGGGCATCGAGTGAGGCTCCACAAAACTCAACTATTAGTTGGTCGGGGATTTGACCTCGAGACTGCATTCAAAACAACCCCAAATCTCAACCACTCGAGCTAACCCACTGGGCTTCAACAACAACATGGTTGTCGTGGCTATCTAAAGAATAGCTAGAGAGGAGGAGGAGGAGAGGGAGATTTTATATAGAAGCAATTCCAAGACACCACAAGATAGACATATCTCACTGTTATTTCACACACACACACCCACATAACACGTCCCATGGAGAAGGAGAGAAAACCGTTTTAAGGTTCAAGCTAAGTTAACTTAGTGAACACAACCCCAAGCTAAAGGACAACCATTTTAAGGCTCCCTTTAATGTTGTGACATGCGAGAGTGATTGCTTAAGACCATCATCATAGGAAGGCAAAGAGTTAAAGCAACATTGGTGAACAAAAAAAAAAAACAATACTTAAACATAATAGCCTAGTAGAGCTCCCACCTCAACATAAATCCTTCATTGTAGGGTTGTGTCAATCTCCGAATGAAAAGGTGTATACAGCCTATTTGTATGGCGAGAAATATCCAGCCTGTTGCAGAGTCATTAAGACTCTGTCAGCGCATGGATATACTCACGTGTATTATGGTAACGGCGGCATACACATCGACATATATCCATCGTCCGCCATCCTGCCATGGAAGCACATCAACGCATGGATATGGGATGGTCCTGACATGTTAGACATGCATATTCCCATCGCCCCACGATATCCTCCACATCAACGCCTGGATCCGACAACCCTTGGCCCCCTGCGTCGTTTCCGTTTTCCATTTGCTGCTTGATGGATGCATGTAAGTCTTGACTCATGGATGCATGGTTTTCGAGGTGATCCGAGATCCGTCGTCTTTCTGTACTCTGATAGATTGGGTAGATTTCGTGGGAGGTCGAGGCGTGGCGAGCAATATCCAACATACCTACCGGTTTTAATTATCCATCTACCCACGCTCTAGTTCTCAACATATCCAGAACCGATTTCATTCAGCTGGGTTTTCTTCCGTCTTCCAGAAAGGTTGTCCTGGATTGGGCGCAATCCTTCTTTGTTGGTTTGCTGACCGAGATCTTCTTAGGCGCGGGGAATCTTCCAAGCTCATCTGGATACAGGTAGGTATCAATTCATAAGCAATTTTGAGTTTCTAATCTCTGTCACAATGTAGTTTCGAGTTTCAAAACACAAGACATGCAAGCATGAAAGAAGCACAATGTCAATTATTAGTTAAAGAACAAAGTACATAGTTGTGCTCAAATTTAAAATAGGATTGACAAACAAGTTTAAGCAGGAGCTAATTTGGCAGATCACCTCATTTCTACAGTTTTTTAAATCAGTTTTTTAAATACGAATCTCTAAACCCACTGTTTTCAACAATTTATTACGTAAATGGCAATTTACCTAAACCCATTGTTTTCAACAAATTTACGCAAATGGCGATTTCTAATTCATTTTATTTGTGAATTACGGATATTTTATTTGTGGAGCATTTTTTACTTCATAAAGAGTTGTTAATTGACCGAGTTGGGAAGGAAATAGGATCGACCTTGTATCGCCCCATTGCAACAGACCTTTCGAGGTATTGATAGGAACTAGCTCTTAAGGCAAGTGTGGGTTGGAGCTACATATATAGTGTTATTCCAAGGATTGGTAGATTGCCCAATGCCTCGTTCGATGCTTCGTTAGGAGGCCTTGCAACAGTCAACATGCTCCCTGAAAAATTGATAGATGTTTTTAAAATTGATAGTTTTTAAATTTCAAGTTAAGAGATATATATTTATCCAAAATCTTGAAAATTTTATAAAAGCTGGATTTTTTTAAGAGTAAATAACTTTATAATATACATAGAAATAAATAACTAACAAAAAAACATTGATCTTCCAATTTTTTATTATGCTAAAAAAAATTAATAATAATCAAATTTTTTAATATCAAATGTAATTTTCTAAGAATTATATATATATTAAAATAAATACTCCTCACAAAAATTACTTAAAAAAATTTAAAAGTGTTAAAATTACAATAAATATATATTATAAATAAATAATTTCATAAAATCAATCATTATTGTTTATTTTATTTTTTTTAGAAATTTCAAAGTATTAAAAATTTAATGTCAAAATTAAACATTTTTGTAAATAAGAAGTATTAAAAATTACAATAAAAATCTTCATACATAATGTTAAAATTAAACATTTTTATAAATAAGAAAGGATTTGTTTCAAAATATCTATATGATGATTGAAAATATATTGCTAATAAAATAGTTAGAATTTGAAAATTAAATTGAATATTTTATTTTATTTTTTAATATTATTAATAAAAATATTTTTAAATAATTAAAATCATATATTTGTATAAATAAATAATTATATGAATAAAATTTACATAATTTTTTTTATTGATAAAATTATATTAATATTAACATAAATATTATATTAAATTAACTTATATTAATGCTATATTATAAAGTAAAAAATATTTATTATTATTATTATTATTATTATTAAACATAATTGATATATTAATTAACTATTAAAACTAAAACGAAATTGATATATTAATTAACTATTAAAACTAAAACGATGGATGTGTTCTTTATGTAACAATAATACTATTTTTTATGGTTTTTGTTTAACTCATGGATGGATGATTATCTATATTTTATTTTAGTTTTTAATAATTTATTATTTTAATAAAATAAAAATATTTTTTGATAAATTATTAATGAATCGAAGTCTATTTACTTCGAGATATATTATTTAAAAAATAATAATTTAACATGGTACTTCAGTTTATATATAATTTTATTCATAAATTATTAAAAAAATATAAATAATTCCCATATAACCTTCGTTTGAATTATTTCCACTACTCAAAACTTCTATGAAGCACCAGTATGTATGAAAGTCAAAGCACAACACATAGAAATCACACCAATTACAATGTAATCTGGGGTCTGTCAAACTTGCCTCTTAATCTGGAATAAGAAAACCAAGGTTATTAAGTTATATGTGCCCTTTTTCAATCAAATTGTCAGATTAGACATAAGTATATTCAAATGCATTCTCTCTACGGAAGGAAATAACGAATCTCTCAAGAGTCTCGCCAAATCTTAACACCCGCTAGAAAACCTTCAACATCATTTATCGACTCTTAATCTTGAAATCTTTAAGATTTCAAGATTTTTGTCACTAATTCACACTGTAAGTTCGAAAGCAAGCATTCATCACTCGTGACATAACCATTGTATTTTATTTAGGCTGGAAAAAAAAATCAAGAATAACATAAAAAAACAATGATAAGGCTCGAATGACTAATTTATGAGATGATGTGGTGATTGTTTTTAACTCTGAATCTTGGTATTAACATGAAAATCATTATAAGGCATAGTGGAGACATCACAACCTATGTTGCATGTATAAATCTCTTTATTAGCACACATAAGCGTAGATCTAATTTATAGAATAGATAAGCATATGGAATAGTTGATTCTTATTTAAAGGTGTTTTTATAGTCATTCTAACATCATTGTTGTTTACATATTCATTTATAGGGAATTGAGAAAATGGCGAAAAATAGACATGAATGGGATGTAGTTATCAAAGGCACGAAACAAGTATTTTATTGTTTGGTTGGTGATTGTGCCAATATGACCAGATCAAAACTATCTGGCCTTAATCACCATCGTTCGATCAAACACAATCTCCCTCCAATTCCCCCATGCCCAAGAGGTCGAGTAAGACATGAAAATGTTAAACGTGCAACAAAATCACCAAGTAAGGTTAAAAGACAGAATGAAAAAATTCAATATGATATAGATGCAAGGTTGTGTCGTGCACGAAAGCGGACATATAAAAGATTTGTCAATGAAGAAATTATTTCCACTCTAAGTATTTATTGACATTTGTAATTGTGTCTTTTTTTAATAATATAAATTAATTATTATTGACTAGATTCATTGAAACTCATTTTCGCAGTCAATTGCTACGTTTGATCAGCTCAATGATGATTCAAAGAAAATAATTCATAAAAAAATGAATTGTTGGGATCAAAGTTTACCTCGTGGACGTATGGACATAACTAAATGCATAGATATTGCTTTACAACAAAAAGAAAGAACGAGGCCTTCTTCAGATGTAGAGGAAGAAGAGTTGGATGAGCATACCCATATATTAAACTCTGGGGAAACTAGTAATAACAATGAGTACACAGTTGAGTCAATTTTTTTTCATGCATTGTTTTCAAGACATTTGAACATTAGATGGTATTTATTTTTATTATCAATTGTATACTGATTCTCCATTGTTATTGATATGCCTAGCCTGATCAACAAAATTCTCCAGAGAGATCACTGCATAGTTTTGTTGTTGAATATAGTTCAACTAACTTGGATATCCAACGAGCATCAAGTTGTCAACCATTACGACGCTCACCTAGATTTCAAGGGATTTTCAGGAAAGTAAGTTTTGCTTCAATACAACCTATTTCATAAAAACACTAAAATCAATATTCTATTTTTTTTTTCTTTTGTGATTTGTGATTGATTATATAGATTTTTTTTTTTTAATCTATACATTAATGTGAATTTATGGTGCAGGTGTTTTTTTCGAAACCATTACAATCATTACAAACCCCAAAAGATGGTCAAAATATTGAAAAGAATGTAAACGAAACAAACCAAATGCTACAACTATCTTTACATTCAATGTGGCAATGCAAAGTAAGTTTTCATGTATTTATATTTTTATATAATCATTAACAAAATTTTACATTTAATTATGTTTTAGTTGCATAATTATATCTTCTTTTATTTTTATGTTTAGAATAAAACATATACATCTCAAAAAACCCCTTTGCACACAAATGATGGTGGGAATGCAACACCTTTTTTCGAAATCCAACATAAACCACATTATCTTCAACCAGTACAACATTCACCTACACTTGAAGAAAAAATAGGAGAGGTAAGTTCTATACCCTATACTCATGTTTTTATTATAGCAATATCAATTTGGATATTTATTAATAGTGTTGTAACTTTTACAGGAGACAAAAAAGGTGAATGATTATGCTATGGTTAAAAG
>ML787507.1:355200-367779 GCA_009831015.1 Picea engelmannii
CTTGTCCCATATCATCGTAACATTAAAACCATTTTCAATCAAATGTGCGACACTATCTCGTATATCCATGGTCAAATGTGGTGCATAATTGAATGACTGAGGCCTACCAATTGCATCAGTCCCATGGCAGACAACATTATATTGATCAAGATGCCTACATGCAGTGTATGTTATAACAACATCATCTGGTCTAAGTTGAAGTCGTCGTACGATAAAATGACATTGACAACCAACTTTAATGCTTTGACGTGGATTACGGTTTTTTTTCCCAACATCTAGTGCATTCATGGTAATTTGTCGTGTGGGCGTCGGACCATATGCACACCAATATCTATATACGAAAAATTACAAACAAATAGATAAAATATTTATGCATGTTTGACATAGTAAACTAGAAATCAAAATTTATAAATTTATTGAAGAATAATATGAAGACTCACATAGCATATTCTATATACGTTCTAGAATTAGTCTCTTTGATATCCTCCATTTTTTTACTTCATCTAGTTCGAACAACAAATTGAGTAGGTGCACTTTCTCTTGATTGCTCCCCATTTATGAAATCTTCAAGTCTATAATAAGGAATTATTTCCATTTGGTCCCCCCAAACCTCTGTCCATGTCAAATCCTCTGATGAAAACTCCATCATATCTTCTGGGTCTTGAACATCCAATTCAATAATTTCTTCCCACTTCTTCATTCTTAAATACCTATACAAATATCATAAAAAAAAAATAGATTTCAATAAATATTATAATGTTGTAAAAATAATAAAATCAATAACATTTAAGAAAAAAAATACATTAATCAAAGTTGACAAAATTATAATAATAACTTAAGTGTATAATAAACATTATACACTAAAGTTTATTTTAAATAAATTAAAAGTAATACTAATGCATCTATAAAATCATGTATGAATATAAATAAAATAATAGTACTTTTATTAAATTAAATGTATACTAAATGATATTAGATAAATCATGTATGAATATAAATAAAACAATAGTACTTTTATTAAATTAAATGTATACTAAATGATATTAGATATAAAATAAAATATTACAAATTTACAATATCTTATATAAAAATTAAAAGTAATACTAAATAATATGAAATGTACAATAAAATATTACAAATTAACAATATAATAATAGTGCATGGGTTTATTAATAAATTAATAATAGAGAATGGTTTTATTAATAAAATTTAACCCCCGGATGGGGTGCCACGCGCTCATACGAGGACACGCGGGAGGCTGCGGGGACGCCAATTAATGGCATCAACCGGCGCAATCCCACCGCTGATCAACTGAATTATGGCTCGCACCAGCGACCTTAAAGTGACGAGCCCTCTCGCGTGCGAGGATGGTACCAGGCGACAGAGCATTATCGACCTAGTGTTAATGGCGATCGCGAGTGAAGTTTTATGGGATTTTATAGCGGTGATAGGCAAGGGGGAGAGGTATTGGCCTTACGCAGAGCTCATTCTGTATGAGCGGTATCTCCGATCTCAAGCAGGAGCAGCAAAGGCAGTCGCAGACCTGCCACCCCGGCCCCCCTCCACACCCAGGCCTCCAGTGACTTTCACAATGCCCAGGATCAGAGGCAAGTCGCGTCGAGGAGCAACCTGGTACAGGGTTGAATCCCGACGAAAACGCTTAAAGCAATTTGAAAAAGCGCTCACCCTGGCATCCATCCGACGAAAGAGAAATCCTCGGTCGCCTCCCATGGAAATTGTTGAAAAAATCAGCCCCGAGGAGGCACTGCAAAATCATCCTCCCATGGTAGATTCCGAGGAGCGCAGGCCATGGACAGAAGCACACCAGGGGAAACACAGTGTAGCAGAGCAGGAAGAACCGCATTGTCCACCCTGCATTGTCGAAGAGGAAGAACCACCCGACGAAATACAATATCCACCTTGCATCGTCGAAGAGGAAGAATCGCCTGATGACGCCAAAGTGCAGAAGGAAGAAAAGAGGACACCGCCTCGACCACCGAGAGACTCCAGCGCACGCACAGCAAAGAACTCTGGTGCGAGGACCTCAAGCGACAGGGGACGGATGGACCAAGCCACCTACCCATAACTTTGGCACCTACCACTGGTCTTTGAGCTTCGCAGCATGCTCGACGACCTGGCCTTCCGTATAGCCCGGATGGATCAACGCATAGACATGCTCTTTGCAGCACTCTCGAAGAATGCTCCGAAGAAGCAATGCCCCACATGCGCACAGGAGTACTCGATTCCAGCAGGGTGGAGTCGGGCCGGCTACAAGCGAGCTAGATCGAGCCAACAGTTCTGCAGGGGCTCTGGTTAGAAGCTTTTATGTTATTTCGGTCTAGTTAGTCTGTTGCTACTCCTTTTGGTTAGACATGTTTAAGTTTTTGAAACTTGATGGCACTGCCGCCCTGGTTTCCCCCGGGCAGGGCGCGCAAGTATATGTTAGGATAAATAAATTATGCTTGGCACAGGAAATCCAGCTGTCCTAGTTTCCTACTCAGGCAGGACAGCTGGTGTTACCACCAGCAGCTGTATACTCTGGTTTTTTGATAATATAGCAGGTCCCACCGGTTTATTTAAAAAAAAAAAAAAAATTAACATCACAAAACTATCTATATTTTTAATTACAATAAACAAAATAAAATTTAATATTCAAATAAATTTATAAATAAAATAAAATTTAATCTTTAAATATATATATAAATTTCATTTTTTTTTTAATTTAAATACTAAAAGTCAAATTTCACCATAACCACCATAATTTTGAACAAATAAAATAAATTTAATATATTACTAATTCATATTTAAAATATTCATATATATTTTAAAAAAGATTTTGTATTTTTTAACAATTTAAAAAAAAACATTATTATATTTTTTAAAAAATAAAAAAATGATAAATCATTCTTATGCATACATCTATAAAATTATATAATAATATGAATTAAATAATGATATTTTAGTATCTCTTCATTAAAAATTAAAAGTAATATTAAATAATATAAAAATTAAAAATAATACTAAATAATATGCGATGCAAAATAAAATATTACAAATTAATAATATTCAATATAAAAATTAAACATAATACTAAATGATATAAGATGTAAAATAAAATATTACAAGCTAACAATATAATAATATTACAAAATTTAATTAATAAATTTAAAATTTGAAATAAAAAATTGAATTTCAATGATATTTAACTTTAACTACAATAAATAAAATAATATTTAATATTAAAAAAATTATAAATAAATAAATAAATTAACATTTAAAGAAAAATAATGTTATTTCTTAATTTAAATACTATAATTATGATTTCACAATAAACATCATAATTTTGTATAATTTCACCATAATCATCATGATTTTGAATTCACAATTAAAATAATCATATATATATTTCAAAAAAATATTGTATTTATTTCACACTTCTAAAAAAATTATTGTCTTTTTCCAACAATTGAAAGCCATTATATAGTTTTATGGTCACGATTAACTATCAACTTGTTTGTTTTTCACAAATTTCTTCATTCCACATATTTTCTTTGCTCTTTGTTTGCATTCTCTTTTTGTTTTTCCAATATGGGTTTGAATTCCATTCTGAGCAAGTCTATGGTTAGACTCATATTTTTGGGCAAGTGCCAAAGTATCATATATGAGGCTGAACCCTGTATAGCGTGCACCCTGTGTACGAAAACCATAGAAAAAAATTGTTTGTAGGTCCTTCACACCATATATCCTTTTCAACTTGTGTTGGATTTCAGTCATTGAAAGGTTGGGCATTCCATGATGAAGAATGTCTATCACGAATTGCTTTCTGCCAAAGCGATAATTGTTTATGATTTTCCTGAAAAGGAAGGTTGGTTTGTCTTCTTGAGTCACCCATTGATTCCCCTTTCTATGAAATCATAAGAAAATAATATTGATTAGAAGCTTTAACAACAATGATTTCATAAAAATAAAGAAATTAAATACTAACTTGTTGATAATAAATAAATTAGAAGAAATAATACTAAAAAAAATAAATTAAAATAATAAAATATTTTTTTAGGTAGTATTCTTATTTTTTATTATCTTAAATAATAAAGAAATTATGGGTTGAAATGTATAAAGATAATAAAATATAAAAGAATTGCATTGCACATTACAATACAACACATTAAATAAAGAAAAAAAACAAAACAATACCAACCACATAGACGTGATAAAAAAAAAAACCAATACCAACCACATATCCATGATAAATCTATTAACAATTTGAAGGGGGGTGACCCTCGTTAGGTAACTTTAAAAACCTTGCATATGCACAATCTAACGTCCAACTAGGGACGTATTGGGGGGTATCGCAAGGAACAAGTTCCCTCCACCATTTGTAGCCGTGAGACGCCCCAATTTCTGACTTCAACAAAGGCACATGTACCAAGATTCTGAGTTAGAGAACAATCATCACATCGTCTCATAAATATTCCCCTTACAAATAGGTCATAATTTAAAAACAAACAAACAAACATTGTGAATCCATTTAACACTTAAAAAAAAAAGAAATAAATGAATTACTCTAATTTTAAACCATACATTTTAAATATTTTTAAGAAAGAAACTGAATTATATTAAATTTGACCTAATAAAAATTAATATACATTACAAACTCTCTTGATATTCTAATATTCCACCTCTATCTGTGGCGAAAATTAACTAACTTTAATATTAAAACCAATATATTTTGTCTAACTTAACTTCACTAGTTTTTAATGATGTATTTTTCCTAATTATACTAAATTAACTTATATGATTATTAAATTAACTAATATCAATCATGTTATATGAAAAATTCACCCATTACTAAAAACTTTGAAGGACAGCCATGAGTAAATATATAATTTCATTTACTAATTGAAAAATGAAATAGTTACTCAAGTTTTAACTATCTACACTTTCAATCTTGAAAAGAGAAACTAATAATACCCTAGTAAAAGAAATCATTATTATCCTTATAAGTTCATAAATTTAAGGATATTTTCTTAATCTTAATGAAAGCTAACTGGATTATTGGAGCTCATAAAAACTCAATATCCAACACACAACATGCATATGATTGGAAACTATGAAAAATGAGATAAGTTTATTAATAAATGTTTTTTGACATTCAAAGTGTTATTAAACATTAATAACACCCTATCTATGAAAGRGAATTTACTAAATCCTTGAAGTCCCAAGGAGTGGCCAAATGCAAATTTTCATATTTTTTTATTCTTTGTATTTAATCTTTTTTTTTTATTCTTTATATTCGATCTTTTATAATTTAAACATATTATTATCTCAAGACAGAATACAATTTTATAATGTTACATGTATTTATTGTTACATGTATTTATCATTGATTAGTATGTGTTATTATTAATTARTACTTATTGTTATCTTATGATTACTTGAAAGTTTGATTCTAAATGGACACAATCTTAAAGATAAAGGGTGGGTAGGCTTACATTTTCATTACATATGTTATTATTGAAGATTATATCTTATGATTTAGTATCTATTGTTATCTTATGACTACTTGAAAGTTTGATTTGAATCGGATATATTACAATGGATTAGTAATTAGTTAATGTAAAATGTTTAATAAAATATTAAACTTTATTTAAAATATTATATGAATTAAGATTTTTTTTTAATTATGGATTAATGTAAAATGTTTAATAAAATATTAAACTTTATATATAAATTAAGATTTTTTTTTATATGAATTATATGAATGAATTAGATAATATATGTGGATAAAAGGTACACCGTGTTTTAATTTCATTGTTTTTTTTAAATCATGAGAAAAGATCGTCAAAAAACAAATTTACAAGAAAAACAATGCTACGACCAAGAAATTACCTTGAATGCAAGAAATTTGCTGAAAAGCAAACGCGAGCAGTTTGTCTCATACAACCGCACCGATTTAAGACTATAAAACTGGCAGCGATCTATTCATCTAAACAATTTAGACAAAACTTACTGAAGTTAGAATTGGGCAATTTGGAACAATTTGCAGCAAAATGTATATCTAGTCACCGGCAAAATGGACGTGTATTGCAACTATTTTGAACAATTTTAAACAACCAGGTCTGCGAAATTACCTCGAGCTAACGTAACGGGAAGGAAATCTGCTAAAAAGCAAATGCGAGCAGTTTATCTCGTAAAATCGAGTGGATTTGAGACGACAAGCACCCTGTTCATAAAAAAAAATTAAACTCAAAAGCGAACTGAACATAAAACTTGACAAGATGAAACAATATGCGACAAAATTGATTTCTGAAATTGTGTGCAAAATCTGTCCTTTTTGCAATTGATTTTACCAAATAACCATTACTTTGTTTATTTTTTAGTCTTTATAATGAGATGAAATCCAAAGGATCAAAACCAACAATCCAAAAATGTTTTCATCTAATGAACTATTTGTTTTCTTTTTTTTAATCCTTATTCGAATTCAAATCTATTTACTATTATTTATTATTTAAATGTAATAATTAATTCAAACTTAATTATTATTTAAGATTTATGTATAAACTTATTATTATTATTTATAAATAATATTTTATTCAAATTTAATTATTCTTTAAGATTTATGTATAAACTTATTATTACTATTTATAAATAATATTTTATTTATAATAAAAGTTTTAATAATGTTTATATTTTTTTAATAATTTATGAATAAAATTATATATAAACTGAGGTACATGTTAAATTATTGTTTTTTAAATAATATGTCTTGAAGTAAATAGACTTCGATTCATTAATAATTTATCAAAAACCTTGATATTTATCATTAATTATTTTTTAACTTAATAACTTTGGTTTTCTTAATTCAGATTAAGAGGCAAGTTTGACAAACCCCAAATTACATTGTAATTGGTGTGATTTCTAGATGTTGTGCTTTGACTTTCATACATACCGGTGCTTCATAAAAGTTTTGAGTAGTGGAAATAATTCAAACGAAGGTTATATGGGAATTATTTATATTTTTTTAATAATTTATGAATAAAATTATATATAAACTGAAGTACCATGTTAAATTATTATTTTTTAAATAATATATCTAGAAGTAAATAGATTTCGATTCATTAATAATTTATCAAAAAATATTTTTATTTTATTAAAATAATAAATTATTAAAAACTAAAATAAAATATAGATAATCATCCATCCATGAGTTATAAAAAAAACCATAAAAAATAGTATTATTGTTACATAAAGAACACATTTTATTTTATTAAAATAATAAATTATTAAAAACTAAAATAAAATATAGATAATCATCCATCCATGAGTTATAAAAAAAACCATAAAAAATAGTATTATTGTTACATAAAGAACACATCCATCATTTTAGTTTTAATAGTTAATTAATATATCAATTTAGTTTTAGTTTTAATAGTTAATTAATATATCAATTTCGTTTTAGTTTTAATAGTTAATTAATATATAATTATGTTTAAAAAGAAATAATAATATTTATTTTTTACTTTATAATATAATATTTATGTTAATCTTAATATAATTTTAATATTTATTAATTTTAATTTTAATATTTAATATTTATTTTTTACTTTATAATATAATATAATATTTATATTAATATTAATATAATTTTATTAATAAAAAAAAATTATGTAAATTTTATTCATATAAATATATGATTTTAATTATTTGAAAATATTTTTATTAATAATATTAAAAAATAAAATAAAATATTCAATTTAATTTTCAAATTCTAACTATATATTTTCAATTATCATATGGATATTTTAGAACAAATCCTTTCTTATTTATAAAAATTAACATTATATATGAAGATTTTTATTATAATTTTTAATATTTCTTATTTAAAAAATGTTTAATTTTGACATTAAATTTTTAATACTTTAAAATTTCTAAAAAAAAATAAAATAAACAATAATGACTTAGATTTTATAAAATTATTTATTTATAATATATATTTATTGTAATTTTAACACTTTTAAATTTTTTTAAGTAATTTTTGTGAGGAGTATTTATTTTTTTTATTTTTTTTAACTGTAACGGTTATGGATTTTATTTATTTGAAAAAGATAGGAGGGGTCTTTGCCTAGGCAGCCCCATTTACAAAGAAGGTAGCCAGCATATTCAACTTCAATGTTACAATCTTTTCAAGGAATTTGATAGTTGTTTTCGTCATTGATAAGAATCTGCCCTTTCGTGAGGGTGCATCCTTTGTTTGCCATTTGGTCCGCTTCTCCATTCAGATTTCTAAGAATATGGTAGAACTTATAGGAGGTGAATTCGAGAAGGAGTCTTTTCAAACTGCCCAGAGTTTTATTGAGACTAGCATTGTTGAAGAGGTCCTCCGTATTTAATTTTTTTATAAGAAGCTCTGAATCTCCAAAGACTTGGAGGTCTTTATCTCCCTTTTCTCGTGCTATTAGGCAAGCTTTGAGAAGGCCAAGAATCTCTGCTTGGTTGTTGGTCTTTTGGCCTAGACCCCAGCAGAAGTTGTCTCTTAAGATCCCATCCGGAGAGTAAATGACCCCTCCAGCGCTAGCGATCCCGGGATTTCCTTTGGAGGCCCCGTCAAAAAAAATTGTGGTGAGGTTTTTGGATTTCCACCAGTTTGTGAAACCCTCCTCGGTTTCTCTTATTCTCCACTCCGGATTTGCTGTGTGAGGGGTGAGGAGAAGCTTGCGAGGAGAGGGCGCCAGCGAGCTAAGCCATCTCCTTTCTTCAGGACGGAGCAACGGATCTTCGTTGAGGTACTGTTGTTGGGCTGTTTCCAAGAGGAGTGCTTTAGCTTTGACTGCAACCTGAAGAGGGGAGCGTGTATTTCCATTAAAAATTTGGTCGTTACGAGCCAACCATAACTGCCAGCAAACGAATTTGGGGACTGCTGTCCAAATTTTTCACCAGAAGGATTTGGTTGGAATGCCATGAGGATAGATATTGTTCCAAGAGGCGAACAAAGCAGCAACAGTGCTCTGAGGGAAGGCTGGAATCTGCAGGTCCAGAAGAGAAAACCTCCAGGCTTCCTTGGCGAAATTGCATTCCAGGAATAAGTGTTGGGCTGTTTCAAGGTTGCTTCCGCATGGCTCGCACCTATGAGGCCCTGCAATATTCCTTTTCTCTAGATTGTCTCCTGTAAGTAGTTTATTTTTCACCAGCGTCCAGAAAAAGAAATTAACTTTAGGGAGAGCTAGATTGTCCCAAACTGACTTCCAGAAGGCCGGAGGGTGATTGTTGTCCTTTGAAATCTGAAGAGCTTTGTATCCAGCTGCTGTGGTGTAAGTGCCTGACAGTCCCCAGGCCCAGCTGTCCCTCATGTGGCGATTTTCAGGAGTGGAGCCTTCCAACAATTCAACAAGAAGATTTTTTTGTGGATTTAGCCACTCTGGGATGTCGTTGAGGTCCCAACCGGCCCAATCTCCCCGGCAGTCCCACATCGAGAGATCGTAAAGTCTGATTTTGCCTGCACGAGTTAACCATTTTCTGATGTCGGCTATGTCTTGATTCGCCTCCAATGGGTTGCTCCCCATTATTCTGTCCTGCCACATGTATATGCGCTTACCATTACCCGGCACTCTGTACAGAGGTTTGTTGAAAAACGTGCTACTTTTGCAACATAGTTTCCAGACATGCGAGCTGTTGACTCAAGAATCGAATTGCAGTTTTCGGTAGGACGTGTTTCGGGCATATTTGGACAGAAGAGTATTGTTGGTCGGATGTTTGGGCTCGTGAGCCATTTGCCAGAGTAATTTTCCTCCCATCGCTAGATTAACAAGGGAGGGATCTCGGATTTGAAGGCCCCCCTCTGCTATCGGTCGCCAGACCAGGTCCCAGCTTGCTAAATGCATCTTATTTTTGTTTCCTTTCCCTCCTTGCCATAGAAAATCCCTTAATAATTTTGAAATCTGATCCATAACGTTTCTGGGAGAAAATAAGAATGCAGATTGATAAATTGGGAGTGCGGCCAGCTGTGACTTAATTAAAATGACTTTGCCTGCGCAGGTTAACCAATAGTCGCCCCATGCTGCAATCTTTGTTTTGATTTTGCAAATGATGTCCGACCAAAGCGACCTTCTGTTGGTTCCATTTGTTATAGGGAGGCCGAGATATTTTATTCGATCCCAGCTGACATGTCCTCTGAATCCCAGGATGTTCATGATATTATTGAGCTCTTGTTGTCCTGTAGCTTTTTAGGACAACAAGAGCTCAATAATATCATTGATAAGGGCTCCAGAGACTCTGCAGTAGCTTTTTAGGACCGAATCAAAGACTTTGGCTATTCTGGGGGACACACCTCCGAGGAGCAGTGAGTCATCTGCAAAGATAGCGTGATTCAGAGGAACGACATCTGTGGAGGATTTTAGACCAGGAAGAGAGCCAGCTATCCTTTCCGCTGAGAGTTTTCTGCTGAGAGTGTCTGCCATTAAGATATACAGGAAGGGAGAGAGGGGGCAGCCATGCCTGATGCCTCTCTGGGCTTGGAAAAAATTAGAGGGACGACCATTGACAAGGGGGGCGATCCAAGGGTTATCGATGCAGGCATTTATAAGCTGAACAAAATGTGGCGAGAAGTCGAAGGAAAGGAGGACCTTGATGAGAAAAGAACAATTGACTCTATCAAACGCGTTTGCCATATCTAATTTAATCAGCGTACCTTTCTCTTTTCGCTTTTTGCTGGAGTGGATTGTCTCTTGTACTTGAATGACATTATCGAGAATGTTTCTGCCTTCCACGAAGCCTCCTTGAGGACTGGAGATCAGCCTCTTGAGCATAGGCTTGATCCTGCTTGCTAACAGTTTGGCCAGAATTTTATAGGATGCGTTACAAAGTGAAATGGGTCTGAATCTGGCAAATGTTTCTGGATTGGAATCCTTGGGAATTAATGCTAGATAAGTGGAGTTGATTCCTCCACCGATCTTAGCTTTTCTCATAAACCCCTTTATTATTTTTTGGAGGTCTCTTTTGATAATGTTCCAATAGACTTTATAGAAATGGATCGTGAATCCGTCTTGGCCCGGTGCCTTATTTGAGCCCATGGACCAGATGACTTTGATGATTTCCTCCTCTGTTACCTCGCTGGTGAGAGCAACGTTGTCTTCAGGTCTGACTAGATGAGGAATATTGGCGAGGAATTCTGCGATTTCTCCTTCGGTGGCCTGGGTTCCCTCACTAAACAGGTTTCTGAAGTGGCTATCCGCTGCAGCTTTGATTTGGGTGAAGCCTTTGTTGACCTGGCCCTCTGTTGTCTTTATTTCTGAGATGTGATTCCTTGACAACCGAGCTCTATATTGTCCGTGGAAGAAGGAGGTGTTCCGATCCCCTGCCTTTAACCACAAACTCCTGGATTTGATTCTCCAGTATTCTTCCTCTTTACGGAAGGCTCGATATGTTGAGGATTGGACTTTTATTTCTTGTTCCAAAAGATCCGCTGTAATCTCTTTGCTTTCCATTTCTGTTTGCAAGGTCTCCAAAGTGTACACTGCTTCTTTCCTTGTGTTGATTGGAGTAGGGGTTGGGTTCTTTATCCACTCCTTCAGAGCTTGTTTTGTGGCCTTCAATTTTTGTTCCCACACAAAGCTTGAGGATCCTAAGAATGATTTAGCCCAGGCTTCTTTTACAGTTTCGTAAAAGCCTTCTCTCTCTATCCATAAGGGGCTGAAATGGAAAGGTAGGGGCCCTAGATCTTCTTCATCCTCAAAGAGCAGCTGAATCGGTTTGTGGTCAGAAGTCAGCTTGGGTAAAATTTTTGTTTTGATTATCTTTTTGTCCATAATGAGGGAGCCTTGAACCAGAAATCGATCCAGCCGTGCAGAAATATGCTCTGTCCCAGTTCTATTATTGGACCATGTGTAGAGGCTGCGAATGGGACTGAAGTCTAAAAGATCCCATTGTTGTTGAAGTTCTTCCACAAAGGTCAACATCGGGTCTCTACTGTTGGAGCCACCCCTTTTATCTTTTGATTTCATAACTATATTGAGATCACCTGCTAGGATAATGTTACTTGGGTTATGCTGATCTAGAAATGCTGAGAGAGAGGCCCAACATTCTCGTTTTTCGGAGTAAATGACAGGGACATAAAGATTAAATAAGGAGACAGTCAGCTTACTTGCACAATGTGTCAGCTCCGTGAAGATCCAATGTTGGGTTTCATGAGATTTGTTAAGCAAAAATGCATCTTCTGACCAAAGAGTTGCCAGCCCTCCGGAAGAGCCCCTTGAACTTACTGCTTTGCCAACACTCTTCTTCCACTTTGATTTGCTGATGTCTAGAAGCATTCGGTCTTCTATCTTTGTCTCTTGGAGCATGAGGATGTCTGAAGGTTCAATTTTCTGGAGGTCCATGACTGCTTCAACTTTGGAGGCGTTCCCTAGTCCTCTGCAGTTCCAAGAGGTGAGATTCATGATTGACTTAAGAGGGGGGAGAAGGGCCTCCCTTTGTAGGCCTTGATCTGGTGTTTCTGCCGATGGACATTTCTATGGTGGATTGACTTCCTTGTACTTTGAGTCTCTCTGCTTCCTCTTCCCTTAATTCTTTGCGGGATTTCCTGCC
>ML787508.1:24544-107995 GCA_009831015.1 Picea engelmannii
TGTAGCCTCATTATGAGTTGGTGCTCATATGTATGATCATGTAAAGAATGTAACAATTACTTATCATATAAATAAAAAGAGGTTTTTACCCTGTATGTGTTTCCTCAGGAAATATCTGTCTCTGTGTTTCTCTTATGTATGACTGATGCTGAATATGCCATTGTTTATTCCCCTGCATTATTGTGATCATCATTTAGTGACTCGGCAAAGAGTTTAAAAGAAGCATAATTGTTTAAGCACGGTAACAACTGATTCACCCCCCCCTCTCAGTTGACTAACAGTTTGTCCAACTCTCTGATGGATGACTCCATTCGTCTTCGTCTTTTTCAACGGACCCTTACCGGTTCGGCTGCGAAGTCGTATATTGAATTACCACGAGGTTTCTTTTCTGATTTCAACACCTTAGCTATGACCTTTCTCACACATTACCAGTTACCGATCCGTTATGATAATGGGACTGAGATCCTGACTTCTTTCAAACAAGCGAAAGGTACTCACATCTCGGACCATATACATGAGTGGAGACGGAGACGACATCTCATCAAACTTGAACTCCCTGATCAGTTATTGGCAGAGTGGTTTACGAAATCTTTCGTGAACGAAATTGGTAAAGATATTGCTATGGGTGGTGTTGTTACAGAGGAGTAGGCTATAAGTCGCACTCAGGATCTTGATCTTGTTTATTCGCAAATGGGAACACTCTACGATTTACTGCCCGAACTACCTCATCCTGGTACTTCCAACACTTCAACTGCTCCAACTGCCTCGCATGCAGCTGATGGTGTGATTGGTACTGCTCATACCCACTCACATTCTGTTTCAACTACAACCCCTAAATCCAATTCTTCTAATGTTCAGAATGCTCAGTCTCCTGCTCCTCCCACCGGTAATACCTTTGAAGTGAACGTTGTTCAATCCACACCTACCGATAAGAATAAATCCGAGAAAGGTAGAGGCAAGAATAAGGAGAGTAAAAATAATAATCAAAATGAGCAAACCAAAACCCCTCCTGCTGAAGACCAGGATAAGCGCAAACCCCGCTACCCTTTCCTTATTTGTGGTGACGATCACTACACGAAGGATTGTCCTAGACGCGCTGAGGTTAATAAGTTTCTTCAAGGAACACCCAAACCTTCTACGCCGACAGTCTTGTCCCAACCCTTCTCGTCTTAGCAACAGGATTCCTTGGTCATTCATGACCAGCCATCTACTTCTACGACATCATATGTTTTGATGTGCACCGGTGATTCTAAGAACAAAGACGTTGCCATTGCAATTAGAGCCAAAGACTATTCTCCATCTAAGGAGAAGGTTGACGATTTACCTCCCGATTTGGTACAACCCTCTCTGTCGAATCCACCTACGAACGGTCCTCTTCATCTCGAAAGACCAAGCCTTGATATAGTCCTACGACCTCCGAAAGGTGTCGTTAAGAAGTCGACATTCAATCCTCATGCTCATGCGGCCTAGAACTATAGCATTGTCGAAGATCTGGCCCAAACACCTTCAGCGATGTCTGCCCTTGAAGTCCTTCAGTCTTGTCCTGCGCAACAAAGGGCTCTGTTGAAAGCCATAGGTGGAATTGATCCTACAGATACGAATTTGATAGTCTTTGACTTGGAAGACCATGTTCCAAGGTTTACCCCACAACTTGCTTTTCAGATACAAGTTATTGTCTCCGAAAAGAACATTTGTCGAACTGTTGTTGATGAGGGTGCCTCTACGTGTGTAATGTCTTTTACTTGTTGGAAAGCCATTGGCTCTCCTCCATTAACTGAATCAAAAAATACTTTGAAAGCCTTCAATGGCTCGGGTTTTAAGCCTTACAATGTTCTTCCATTGTTGCCGATCACTCTCGAAGGTAAGACAGTCCAGGTTGAAGTGGAAGTTTTCGATGCTCCCCTATATTATAATATTCTTCTTGGCCGTACCTGGGTAGATTCTATGCGAGCTGTTGTGTCAACACTGTTCCGTGTGGTCCGTTTTCCCCATCAAGGAAATATCGTTACGGTTGATCAACTTGCCTTCTTTAATTCCGATACTCGCACTGGAAACATGTTGTTTATAGATAAAACCCCGCCGGGTTATGAGAATGTTGGAGTCGGTCTTTTAAAAGACTCTTTGTTAATGGGTACTTTTCCCATACCACCACCACCCGATATTCTACGCCCATCAGTTGCCTCGATTAATATGATATCCGTCATTCCTTATGAACTTCCAGTGTCTTTTGACCCTTGGATAGTCCCTGATCCTGGAGATCATGCTCGTTTTGGCGACGTCATGCCGTTAAGTCCGATTGAATCTGCTTATCACACGATTCAATCAGCAACACCCTCTACTCCCTCTCTTGAGGAGTTGTCTCCTGATCCTTTCCATGTTGTCTTTCCCACTGACAAGATGATCATGTCCTTCATGGTCGATACACCGTGGGACGATGGGCATCATCGTTCCATACTGTTTTTGGAACAACACACTCTCGAGAATTACCAGCGGATTTCGACTCCGTCGACCGTTGTTGTTATATCGACTGTTCTCGGATCTACACATGATGTGTTTGCGGAAGGGAACCTCAACAATATTTCTCCCACGATACCCATTGATATTTCAGTTAAACCTGGGATAGTTGAAAATGTTCATATTGGAGCTTCGTGTTCTCCAGAGGAAATCGTCACCTATACTGCTTTGTTCAAGGAATTTCGTGATGTCTTTGCATGGAGTTACGAAGAGATGCCAGGTATCGACCCTGCTATAGTTGTTCATGAAATTAAGACATACCCCGGAGCTAAACCAGTCCGGAAACACCTCCATCCTGTCCATCCACGTAAAGCGGCAGCCATCAAACTCGAAGTTGAAAAACTTCTCAAAGGCGGTTTTATTTATCCCGTGGCTCTGACAGAATGGGTTTCCAACCCCGTACCGATTGATAAGAAAGGTGGTAGTATACATGTTTGTGTTGATTATCGGGATATTAACAAAGACTGTCCAAAGGACAACTTTCCAACCCCTTTCATTGACCAGATCATCGATGACTGTGTCGGCAGCGAAATCTTTTCTCTCATGGATGGATTCTCCGGCTATAATCAAATTAACATCGCTCCTAAGGACCAACATAAAACTGCATTTATTTGTCCTTGGGGTACTTTTGCCTACATAAAACTTTCCTCCGGTCTTAAGAACGCAGGTGCTACATTTCAGCGTGCTATGTCTTATGCGTTTCACGATATAAAGCATATCGTTCAACCTTATTTGGACGATTTGCCAGCTCATTCTTTACGTCGAGTCGATCACCCTAATCACCTTCGAGCAATTTTTGTTCGTTGTCGGTTCTATCGCATTCGTCTAAACCCTCATAAATTCGTCTTTTGCATAGAGTCCGACCGTCTTCTCGGTTTCATTGTTTCACGTTAGGGGATCCAGGTAGATCCTATTAAGGTTGAGGCGATTCTTAATCTCCCTCCTCCTTCTTCACTGCGCCAATTACAAAGTTTGCAGGGGAAAGCAAACTTTCTTCGTCGCTTAATCCCGAATTACGCTGAGATTAATCGGGGTTTTACACGTCTTCTAAAGAAAGGTTCAGATTTTGTCTGGGATAAGGTTGCTAACAACGCTTTTGAAGATGTAAAGTTGTCCCTCACGAAAGCTCCTCTTCTTTTCCCTCCTGATTATAGTCAGGATTACTTTCTTTATCTAGCTGTGTCCGAGTATACTATCGGCATGGTCCTTGTTCAGGAGGATGATGCACACGATGAACATGTTATCTATTACTTGAGTAGAAGTTTATCATCCACGGAAATCAAGTACCAACATGTTGAGGAACTGGCTTTGGCTGCTGTACAAGCGGTTGAACGTTTTCGTCATTATATTCTCTCCAGGAAAACTACAATGATTTCACATTGTAACCCCATGCAACATATATTGACACGTCAATTGCTGGGGGGAAAGTACTCCAAGTGGATTGTTATTTTCCAGGAGTTCGATTTGGAATTCGATCGCGCCACGTCGAAGAAATCCTTAGTTTTCGCTGAGTTAATTTGTGATTTTCCCCACACTGCCACGGAAAAAGTAGCATTCAATTCGTTACCTGACGAATCTTTTTTCCTTATCAGTACTGACGATATTTGGTACGGAGATATCATCATATATCTCCAAACTCAAACTTTCCGGCCTGCTTTGTCTAGTGCTGAACGACGTCGCGTCCGTTATCAAGCACGTCATTATATTATCCTCGGCGATACTCTTTACCGTCGAGGCATTGACTCTGTCTTTCGGTGTTGTTTGAATTTTGACGAAGCTGAGAAAGCTTTGAATGACTGCCATTCAGGAGCATGTGGTGGTCATATGTTTGGGTATGCTACTGCCTAGAAGATATTACGTGCAGGATACTTTTGGCCTTCCTTAGTCAATGACTGCATCACTGTTGTTCAGAAGTGTCATGCCTGCCAGACCTACAATCAGAAGATTCGGTCGCATCCTGCTCCCCTTCATCCTTTAGTCTTCGTAGGTCCTTTTGCAAAATGGGGCATTGATTTCATGACATGTCACCCTCATTCGGCTGGGGGGCATGGTTATATTATTGTAGCTGTTGATTATTTTACAAAGTGGGCCGAGGCGATGCCGAAATTCGATAATATTGGGAAGACTGTAGCGTTATTTCTTTTCAACCATGTCATCACTCGTTTTGGTGTTCCTCAGGCTATCGTTACCGATCACGGTAGTCATTTTAGGAATTATATGATGTCTGAACTTACAAAGAAGTTGGGCCTTCATCATGATAGCTCAACACCCTATTATCCACAGGCTAATGGCCAGGTCGAAGCCATTAATAAGGTTCTTATAACTATGATTCGACGGATGATAGGAATCCATAAAACTAGCTGGCACACGATGTTGTTTTCGGCATTGTGGGCGTATCGGACATCTGTTAAATATTCTACGGGATTTATGCCTTTTCGATTAGTTTATGGCATGGAAGCCATTCTGCCAATAGAATGTGAAATACCTTCTTTGAAGCTAGCTGTAGAGCTCTTACGTAATACTTCTTCTGAAGAGGAACGTCTGTTGTATTTGATGCGATTAGACGAGATTCGCCGTAACGCTACTCTTGTAATAGAAGCCCAGAAGAAAGGTGTTAAGGCACAGTATGACAAGCATGTCAAACCTCATGTCTTCTCTGAAGGAGATCTTGTTCTTCTGTATGAACAAGATAAAGATGTATTACGAGATGGGAAATTTGAACCAATGTGGCGTGGGCCTTACATTGTTAGCAAAGTTTTGGAAAAAGGAGCGTATGAGCTAGTTGATTATGATGGTGTACCTTTGAGTGAACCCAGGAATGGGTTGTACTTAAAGAAGTACTATGCATAAGTTATTTGTGCATGAGTACTTGTATTTTATGTATCATACTGCATGTGTGTGTTACTTTTAGTTTTTCTTTTGACGTTATCTGGTCTCTGCCCTTACGTGACATTGTGTTTGATTTCCAGATGTCGGAGTATTCGCTACCTTCTATTGGCTTCGCCGACGGTGCTAGCCGTAGTACTCAGAACCTAGCTTCCGCTGCATGGGCAATCTATGCCCCAACAAACGAGCTTATATCTTTACGAGGTGTATGTCTTGGCCGAGAAACCAACAACATCACAGAGTATAGCGCCGTTGTTGAATTACTGGTTGATGCTATCTCTCTCGGAATTTGTCATTTAGTTGTCCGACTTGACTCGCAGCTGGTAGTACTATAGCTCAGTAATGTATATTCTATTCGAAGTCCTACTCTATTAAGGGTATATTTGCGTATTCGCCTCTTGGAACGATATTTTGATCACATTGAATATCAACACATTCCTAGATGTCTTAATACATTGACAGATGCTTTAGCTAATTATGTATTGGACAGGAATTTAAATCATTTATAAATCAAACACATTAAATTGTACACAATGTAAAGTAAGCTGGTAGAAGCCGTGTATATATATATGATGATCAAAGTTTCTTTTTACAAAATGTTTGTCTGAAGACCAAAATATCAAAAATTGAAGCTCATAGCTTCTACATAATGACATCACGGATGATGTTCACGATAGCACACTAATGTCCTTGCAACTCTGTGGAGCAGTCGACCCATAGAGGCAGATACTCCCACAGTGTGACGCTGATCGCGTCGTGGAATCTCCTCCAGAGTCATATCTGGAACGTCTGCCATCAGACCCTCTAAGTTCTGCTCCACCATCAGATAATCCTTGACATACTGTGGAACTGCTACTGCTACCTCTCCTCATCGCTGGATAGGAGAACTGCCAGCAGGTCTATATGGTCCAATGTCTGTGTTATCAACAAGTATTTGGTGTTAGTCTTCGGGTAAATCTATAAAACAAAAACATTTAAATACGGTTAAAAAATTCAAAAACATTTAAAAACTCAAAAAAAAATGTGTGTACTTCTTACAGAGGTCTCCCCACTGTGCGTCTTCAGAAAGTTCAAGATACGGATCTCCTCTAAAGTCCAGCCCGACATATGCATATTCATCCACCATCAGCATCTGGTTCTGCAACCAGTCGAAGAAAACATTGTCATATTTGACAATAGGACCTGCCACATGTCGGGCCATGAGCCGACACCACCGCAACATCCTCGGATCTCTGGGACCAGGAAGATCCCACTCAGCCTGTAGACAGAATACCGGGACTCTCTCCAGGAAGAAGGACACTAATAGAGACCCATAACCAAACTGTTTCAGATTTCCACGCCTGCACTTAGTCAATTGTTTCTTGACATTGCGTAATACTGCGTCGGCCCAGTTAAATACCCGGGGCTCAGTACACTCGATGGCGTACTAGAAATAGATTTGTAGAGCCATATGTGGAGCATCACTTCCCGCCATACGAGCAATGGTAAATAGAATGGTGCGGAGAGTCAAATCAATCACTCCCCAAATTGCCACTTTTCCTTTCTGTCGTTCAGCCTCAGGCACCCAGTACTGGTTGCAATACTCACTCATTTTTAAACCCCCTGCTCTGTTGTCGGTCAAACTGACATAGGACCCACGCCTGGATAATCCAGTCAAGAAATAGATTTCCTCTATGTCAATCGTCAAGGTATGAGCTCCCACAATGAAGACTTGTTGGTCCAGATCCCACATTCGAACTAAGTATTCCAGTAATCGCACTTGGGCTCTCATGCCCGGGATACAGAAATACTTTAAGAGACCACAGTCTCTTAGTGAAGCTATGGTGGGAGGATGGTTTTCGGCATTGGAATTGTCCTCCTCGTGCTCTCGTTCCCGCCACTCTAACACCATGATTGTGGCTAGCAACCTGCATAAAAAACACACAAACATGGTTAGTGATTTTATTCATGAGATAAAATTCTTGCAATTGGCTAAACGTTACAAAGTTTTTTGAACTCTGCGTTGTTTACAGGTGACCTATTATGGGTAGTGAAAACTTCTCGCAGGCGCCTTAAGTCCCACCTGCGAGAATGGGTCATTCTCGCAGGTCTCGTATGGGCCACCTGCGAGAATGCTCCCAAGCGCATAGGGTTCAAAAAATTGACTTAAAATTTGACTTTTAACCAATGAAAATATAATTTTGAACCATGAAAAGATAAGGGATTGAGAACTTACCAAAATGTTGTTGACGGCTCGCCGAATGATCGCCCGTAGCTCCCGGAAATCGACACCGAAGGTAGAGGGTAAAATGAGGGTTTTTTAACTCAAATGGTAAAAGGGTAAAATGATATGGTAAAATTTGTTATGGATTCATTTTAATTACTTTTTACTATGTCAAAAGTGGGTTTTTTATGTTTATTTATTATTTGACCCTAATTACTAATGTGGAATGAGTGAAATGACTTGCAGGGAAAAAATATGGATGATTATGGACATAATTGTTTCAGTGTGGTGTAATTTTGATTGTTTTCTAGGGTTTTGACATAAAACCTCGAGCGCCTTTTATCCATTCTTGCGCTTGCGAAAAACATAAGAACGTGATCGAGCGTCGTTTTATCTCTTTTTTGGGCTCGTTGTGGTTATACGAAAAAGGAACCCCCCTGGAGTTATCTTTAAGCTCTTTTCAGACTCTCTAAACATGAAAAGATTGCCGAGCGATCTTGCTATTTTCATGCTCGTTAAATTATTTGAAGTATGCGTCCTTCGAGCGATAGTTTAACCCTTTTTCGGTCTCGTTGGACTGTTGTACGAAAAAGGAACTGAGAGAGTTCTCTTTTAAGTGTTTTTACAAACTCTATAATCTTGAAAAACCTTCGAGTTTACTATCTCTGGACTCGTTGAACACACAGTGATAGACCCATAATGGGACCGAACCACTCCTTCCTAGGGTTCATTAAAAATACTCCGAGGGACTCGTCCGAAGGATGAGCTTATATTAACAAGTACATGTGATCCTCTTCAAGCTTGTGTAAAAATAAAGAGGTACTTGCCAGAAATGGTGGGGGAAAATTTGGGAAAGGGATATGTTTCATCATTGAATTGATTGGAAGTAAGTGTTGCTCTTGAACATAACACCCCCTATTCATCATTTGAAGCCGGTTTGGGAAATCCATTTGTCTCTCATTCGATTTGATAACAAGGTCTTTCCATGTGTCGTCTTTGAGTCAATGCTACCAAAGCATTGGTCGTGTCGTTCATATGTTCAAGAGCAGTCCGTCTGAAACCTCTATTTGAGTCGGCCATCTGCAGTTATCCATTCATTCCGTGTCGGCCTTCCCTGTGTCCAAATTTCAATTGCTACATACTATGTTTCACTTTCAAACTCTGTTACTCATTTCGTGTCATTTATGGGGGATACATCAAGGCCCTCCTGTGACGAGTCTTGTTCCGTCGACTTCAACACATTATCCGGAATCAAGACTTAGAAATTATTCAGTACCTTGGAGCTTGCATGCCTCAATGGAAAGTTCCTCGCTTTCGACAGTGGGTTTACATCATTGACCCCTGATCGAGAGATTCCATCGGGTGTTCGACATCAACTCATTTATTCATAGTCGATGGATTTTACTATAGTACCTTGGGAGTCATTGACATCAATGGTGATTTCCCTCGCACTTGTTAACGGTTACATCAATGACTGGTAATCAAGTGGTTTCTACCGTGTTCGACTTCGACACATGTAATCACATGGTTAGATTCGTACTTTGGGCGATGAGATTGAAGACCCTGGATATTGTCTTTGTGATCTAGGTTGCGATGGGGTATGTATAATTTGCGACACATAGATCCACTGTGTATGTTTCGTGGCTATGTCGTCTTGACTGAAAATTTGTCATACAGATCCACAGTGTATTCAAGTGGCTGTGCTATATTATGACTGCATGGATCCACAGTGTATGATTGGTGGCCATGACCTTTGTTTATGGTGTCATAAGTCTATGATCTGAGTATGGGAATGCCTACCTCAGGAATTGGTATACATGATATTTTGCTGACGCTTGGATGTTTGTAGGTCTCTGATTAGATGTGCTCTTGGTTCTTGACACACACATGCAGCTTACAAAGTCTATCAACTGTCACTGATTCCACTCTCAGACTTTGGGGGGCATTCTGTTATCCACAATTTTGGTCATCATGATGATGTTATGATGATGGAAAATCAATCTCTTCACTAAGAACACTTTTCTGAGAAAAGTTACACTTGACTGCTTCCAGAAATCATATTTTTTAAAGAGGTTTGCAGGCTGCCTATATACTTGCCTGTGAGAATGCCTGATTCTCGCAGGCTGCATTAAGCTGGAGTGTGAGGGGTTCACACTGTACCTAACTGCTAGGGTGCGAACATCTTCTTAAAGAGGAAAAATATGAAGTTCTCGAGCCTTCTAGAAGGGAATCTTCGAGAATAATGAGTTGGCTAGCGAATGGTTATCTAAGTACTCGTTTTCCTGATATCTTGGGATCATTTCCTATCCAAGTAACTAAACTATATTCTCCTATATATTGAGGATATTGCTCATGGAAAAGGTTAGAAACAAACTAGCAAGAGATTGATTGGAGAATTAGTGCAAGACTTTATGGAGGACTGATGCTACAACCCCTAGAGACAACAACAAGGTCATCAAAAGTGGTTGATTTTCTTCATGCATGAGCAAGTGTGTGTGTCAGAGCTAGGAGCCATCGAAAGGAGATCTACAACATCAAGGCTCAGGTTGTAAGTTTCACTTTCAATTAATTCAATATAGTAATATGTCCCTTTCCCATAAAGATGATGTCACTTTATTACATAACTCCTTGATCATATGTATAGATTAGCTATTGAATATATTAATCTGCCTTTACTTCGATTGGTTTGTATTGTTTTGATCTGAATGGCATAAGAGCATTGGAGTGAAGCTTGGAACAACAGAGATATAAGGAAAGCATTCATAAGGTATGTCCATATTCCTTACCTCTTAGTTCATTCAATAGGCTAGATCTAGGGAAAGTGTATTATTTTGTCATGTTTTGTTCTAGATCCAGGTGGATCTAGGGAGATCGGTTTGTGTTTGCACTCACGGATTTATCCTGAAACAATCCCCCATTTTCCCAATAACTATGGGAAGTGACTTCTCACACATACCTTCTTATGTGTATTGATTGGATTTGGGGACACTTAATCAACAATTAGAAGGTTCATATACCAATAGTAATTTTAGGAAGTGGGGTGAATTAATAGACATGGATAATCCTCCTTGGAGCCCTCTCTTAGACATTCTCCTAGACCCTCCCCTCTTTTATGGATTAATTTATCCCCCATCTCTATCCATTTCCCCTAGTAGCTGGCATCACATTTTATTATTAAAATTCATAAATACAATTCGCATATACATCGCTTGGCCATGGACACATATTATATCTACATAAGCATTAATTAAATTGAAAATTATAGCATGAATGTTACATTCCCCCTCCCCACCAATTGTGCATCATCCTCGATGCATACTATGTCAATATACATATTGTTATAGAGTTAATTGACACCTAATCATTAGGTCATTATCACCTAAATATCACCTAATCACTAGGTCATTAACCCCTAGAAACCCTTTATTTTAATCCTTAAAACCTACCACTTCTTCTCTAAGTTTCCATCCAATTTCCCACATGATCGCCCTTTTCCTTCACTAAGGGTGTGACAAAAAGGGTTGGTTGCTCCTTTTTGTTGTTGGGAAAAACACCCTACGGACTAGCAAATAGAGTTCAGACTTTGCATGCAGATTTGACCGAATAGAAACTAATTTCTACCTACATCCCTAGATTTAAATCCCCTTTTCTCAGTAAATGCATGGAAATGACCACCTACCTTATTACCGACGTTCGATGTCGATCCTCCGTTGTGCTTAATTACTTGTTTGCAATACTCCTTCCAAAGATGACCTGCACTCAAGACAAACAACAACTATGCATGCATGCTACTTCTATACTCACGGGTTAGAAATCAAACATAAACTAATCAAACCATAGAAAGTTCATAAATTGGGAAGGGAAAAGCATTCTCTTTATTACTTAAAGTGAGTCAACTTACAAAAGTTGAGACCGGCCACCGCTCCTTGAACCTGATCCTGGGCTCCTCTTCTTTTGTCCTTCAACTGCTTTGCTTTAAATCTCCTTTGGCATGAGGAAAGGCTAAAGGGTTGGGACAATGGAATACGTAAATGGGCAGAGTTTCTTTGCTATATTTTTTCCTCTTCCAAATGGTACCCCTACCCCTTCTTTTATAGGCTTGAAGGAGCTAGGTTTTTGGACGAACCCTCGGCCATGCATGGTCGGGAGTTTCAGTTAACTCACCCATAGCTTTTTGTTCTGTTGGAAAATTTCCTTTTTTCGTGCTTTTGTAGGTACACGCGGGCTGTTGTGAGTCATCCAACGTGTACACATGTGTTGTAATGGGTTATGGCGCGTGGGCCTTTAGACAAGAGGATTTTCAAAGAGTTGTTTAGCAGAGTTTTGGCAAAGAAGGGATATGAGTTGGCCTAATGCCAGGTAATCATGTGTGGTGCAATTTAGGGTTATAACAGATGCCCCCTAATGTGTGAGGTCAGAAGAGCATCTGATGGCCGAAATACATTACCAATCTTTACTGATGTGTCGAACGATTGAGCCCAAGGATCAGGAACCAGGAGGTGCCGTCTGCAAAATAACAAATGTCTCACCGAGGCGGGCATACCCATGCTTGGGATAAAATAGAACCATGGCTACCAGTCAAATACACTGTAGATCCATGTCAAATAACTATAAAGAGTAGCCGCGAACAATACACAGCGGAGCTACATCTCAAAATCAAAAATATATACATATATAGTATCCATCTTCCATAAGCTAATTCAGCCTAATGGCTCGAGATTAGATCTTCAGAGCTCGAGCAACAACTTCAAAATCTTCAAAACTCGGGTAGGAGTGTAATATGAGTGTACGACTGCACTACCCAGAGGTCTTTGATGGCTCGTCGGTCATTGACATGATAATCTTGATGATTAGACTGAAGGCTTCAATGATTTCGAACAACGACTTGATTGGATGTTCGGGATGGCCGGGTATGCAGACAAGAGACATTTTGCAGAGGGGCCAACTCAGGCTTAGTGACAAACTTCCCTTGGACAATAGCATAACACGTGATGAGACTCAGGCAACATATATGTTAATCATAAGTCTACGAAGCAGGAGGCAATGCAAACTCTCCATATGTTTGGAAGGATAACCAAACGATGGATGACACAACTCTATATAGCGAGAAAAGCTTCCTAAGGTCGTACTACATCCCATAGTCTGATGATCAAACAGACAGATGTGCTTTATCCAAGGGTGAATCATTATGCTGCCAATAAAGAAAATACTTTTCCCATCCTCTTTTTGGGGTATATTTGATTTTTTTGTTCTGTTCGATAATTTTGGAAAAAAAATAAAGGAATATTACGTTACAATGGAGGAACGAGTATTGCAAACATACAAGCTCAATTAACAAGGACAAGACCGATGTTCTGGTGAAATGCTACTTGGGAAAAATCCTCCGGTGACCAAAGGTGTTAAGACGCAGAAGCAAACTGTCACAAGGTTGGTGGATAAGGTATGCAAATGTGGTTGAGAAAACACACAATGGTAACGTCCTTCGATGTAAGTTTAACGAGCCCAAAGAAGGTAAGCTCGGTGGGTTTTCATATTTAGAGAGTCTGAAAAAACATAAAAGGAGACTCCATTGGGGTACCTTTTTCGAAGATAGTCTAGTCGGTTCGAAAAAGGGATAAAATAGCACCGATTAGACGTCGATTCAAAACCATTTTAACGAGTGTGACAAGGACACGATCACTTGGCTATTTTTTCACTTTTAAGGAGTCTGAAAAAATATTAACTATGGACTCCATCAGGAATATTCTTCTGGACCAATTTAATGAGTGTGAAAGAATAAGGTCACTCGACGATCTTTTCAATTTTAGGGAGTCTGAAAAGAGATTAACTATGGACTCTGTGGGGGTTTCTTTTTCGTAAGTTTAGTCCCTCAGGCCCGAAAAAGGGATAAAATTATACCTGAGAGTACTCTTCTAAGGAACGGAAATTTGATAGAGTATAACTTTGTTCGTATAGTTGACCGTCCGGACCGAAAAAGGGGTAAAATACCGTCGGACAGATGTGACTTCAAATTTCAGTTTAACGAGCGTGAAAGGACACAAGATCGCTCGGCAATCTTTTCATTTTTAGAGGGTCTGAAAAGGGCTTAAAAGGAGACCCATTTATTTTTTGGGAGTTCCGAGGGTGAGACAAAGAGCGAAGAAGAATCATGCAAATAAGGCCCAAAATCATATTCAGGAAAGACTATAAGGACTCCCGAGCCTACAGTGTTTTAGAGACGGCATGGACACCATAATGCAACCAGGACCTACCTAGGGAATCCATGTTCTGGTAAGCTCTACCACCAAGTTGCAACACTTCTAAAGAAGATATGATGGTTCCATGTCACAACCTGATGGGATCGATCCTATAGCAGAGGAAAAAGACAACGAGACGCAAAAGTTGGGGTAATAACCTAACCTATATGCTCAAGTTGATTTTTAGAAAAAAAATTATGAACCGTCAAAAATTTCTCAAAACTCAAAAAAAGTGTCCCAATACCCAATCAAATCCATCCTATATAACTCCTGAATCACTCTAAATGGTTTTTGGTATAAAGAAACTGATAAGGGAGGCAAAAAAAGTGACAAAAAGAGGCCAAAAAGTCTATAAATAGAAGCTGGCAGCTCATTATCATCATTGTTGATTTGGAAATTGACTCTGGAGCCAAAGGACCCCCTTTGCTAAAAACAATGATTCTGGGAGCTACAGTGGACGAAACGAACTTCCGCTTGGACCAAGTAAGTACAACCCCCCTTATCTAGCTATTCAATTCTTCAATTTTGTTTTTAAGTTTGTTTTTTGGGTGGGCGCCAACCTTAAAAAGGTCGGCCCTAGGTACACGTGGGTTGTCTCTGGACAGGCCACGTGTACACTCAGGCAGAGTAAAGGATGCCCGCATGTACACGCAATTGTCGCCTCTACAACTCACGTGGACTCCCCCCCTTTGTAGAAAAAAGAATTAAAAGGCAAGTGCTAACCCTCCTGAACCTTGTTGTGTTGGCAGGATGTATGTCCAGTGGAGGGAAAGAGAGCATGAAGCAGTCAGTGAGTTGGTTGTAGGAGATCCGAATGTCGTGGTCGTGTTGATGCAATGCGGTTTACTGAAGTTCTTTCTGTGTCCGTTTATGCATGCACAACCAAGGACACTGAATTCCTTGATCGACTACTGGCACCTTGATGCAGAGGCCTTTATGCTAGAGGGGAAATCACTGGTGCCCACCATTGAGGATATCTATTTTTTGACTGGCCTCTCAAGGAGAGGGGAACCAGTCAACTTTAGGACGTTTCCTGCGGGGCCGAGTAAGATATTGGAACTAATAGTCGAGCACTGTGAGGCTGGGACTGATCGTGCGGGCTCCCAGGTACCTATCAGTAAGATCACTAACCTATCGCTGCAAGAGATATTAATACTGATTGGGAGGATTACTGGTTCTACAGCCTTGCATCAGGCTTCTCGCGCACAGATGAACTGTGCGATCCAGTGCTTGAATGCACATATTTTTGACTGGAGTACTGCATTAATGGAGTGCATGAAGAGGCAATTGACAAATTGACGACAACGAACACAAAGGAATCTTGTGTTCATTTTTCTTCGAGAGAGTTTCGAGCTTTAGCCCTCGGGAAGTAGTACGAGGACATCAGGCCTCATTTCCTGTAGTGTGTAGATGGGCAGTATTACTGCCGCAACAGGGTGGTGGAGGGACCAATGAGTCCTTCGATGACGCCTTATTTGTGTGGTTTTCATGGCAGATCCCTATGATCGAGGAATACCCATATGCAGGGATAGATTTTTCTAGAGATCCTGAGATACCCATGCCTCCTGGTGAGGAGTGAGGGGTGATGGGTAAGTCTCCACCTTTGTAGTTTTTTTTTGTTTGCATATGTAATTTTTATGTCATTTTTGTGATATATATCATTTTTTTTGTATGCCAGTGTATTTGATGGGTAAATGTTTGTTGTATGCAGATGTGGGACCCGTGCGACCTGCCGATTATGCACGGAATAGGCGTCGTCCTCGGCCAGAAGCCGCAGCTGCCGCCCCCGGAGGAGCAGCAGTAGCAGGGAACCTCCCATCCGGGGAGGCTGAGAGAGTCCTTAGACGAGTTGAGCGGAATTTCACTGCACTCACTCGCGCAGTCATGATGGCAGAGATAGAGGACCTGCTGCCATCCATGCAACCTCATGTCGTGGGGGCACCTCGGGCGTGGGTCCGATTTTTTAGGCATTTAGCCCATGCTGTGGACTATTATAACAGGGCCCATAGGCCCTAAACCTATTTAGACTTTTTATGTGCCATGAGCACTTACTTGTATATATTGTTTGAGGGCATAAGCCCTGTGACTCGTTTATTAGTCCCATTTTTGAGGTGCTTGCATCCATCTATGTACTATGGTTGTTTTATGATGTTATATATGTTTTTTTGATCTTTTGTCTCTTAAGGATTGCGTGTGCAAAAATGTATTTACATGCTTATGTCAATGTTCTTTCATATGTGTGCAAGATGCCAATCTAAAATTTGATTAGCTAGAGTATTTGTAATTTGGTTTAATCTCCTAGGAACATGAAAATATGTAATATAATCAAAGTTTCGTTCTAAGAGACATACCCTAAGGAATCGTCGGTGTAAAGTTGGATCATGAACCTGGTATACTCTATTTAGCTGCGACACAACCAGTTGAGCATTGAGATAGACCCGAAGATGAGAGATACCCAATGACAAGGCGTCACGAAGAAACTCAATAACTACACTATAATCGGTGGCATTATTTTTGGTGTCACCTAAGAATATACCTCCGGAAGATAACAACTGGCCCTGAGGTGTAAATATTACCCAAGCTGCGGAGGCAAGCCTCCGCATGTGCCGACTAGCACCGTCTGCATACCCAATGAACACCTCGGAATCACTTGACATCTACCATATTGACGAAAGATAACATCAATGACACGTCCATAACACTTAAAATAAACTTAAAAAGTAATAGTACAAATACTATACATATGTTACAGAAAGTTACCCACAGTGACCTGTCTATGAGTAATACTTCTTGAGGTAGAGCCCATTTCTAAGCTCCGCCAAAGCATTCCCTTCAAAATCAACCAAATGATAAGCACCATTTTTTAATACCTCTTTTAGGATGAAGTGTCCGAACCACATGGGTTTAAACTTTCCTGTCCCCAGGGGGTCCTTATCTTGATCATAGACCAGGACAAGGTTGCCCTAAGAGAAAATCCGAATATGAACGAACCTATCATACTGACACTTGACCTTATGTTTGTGAGACTCGTTGGCCAGGGCCGCATCATGACGCTGCTCAAGGTGTACTAACCGTTCTTCATGCCGAGAAGTGTCTGGCAATAATTGTACTACCAATTTTACAGATGGGATCTGACATTCGATGGGCAAGACTGCCTCCAGCCCGTAAACGAGTTGAAAAGGTGAGAAACGTGTTGTAGTCTTAACATATGTTCGGTAAGCCCATAATGTCGAGTATAACATCAAATGACAATTTGACTTGGCTGAGTTGATAGTTTGTTGTAGAATAGTCTTAAGAGTTTTGTTTACAGTTTCCACCTGCCCATTGGCTTGGGGGTAGTAAGGTGATGAATGCTCCTGCTGTAACCCAAGATTTGATGTTAATTCGGTCATCATTTGGTTCTGAAAGTGACTGCCATGGTCAGTGACAATCTCTCTCGGGATGTCGAACCTTGCTATGATCTGGTTGAATAAGAAGAGAGTTGCAGTCTCTCCATCATCTTTAAACATTGGCATAGCTTCGACCCACTTAGTGGAGTAGTCGACAACTACGATGATATAGCAGTGCCCTCTAGCTGATGGGTGGTTGCATGTAGTGTAGTCAATCCCCCACTTAGTGAAGGGACCAAATGTGATGACAGGAAACATAGGAGTGGGATGTGCCCTCATCTTCCGAGAGAAGATTTGGCATGGATGGCACTTCTTGACCGATTCGATACAATCTTTGATAAGTGTTGGCTAGAAGTAACCTGCTCGTAGAATCTTTTGGATTGTTTCCAACCCAGATAAATAACCACCACAAGCTCCAGTATGGAAATCGTTGAGCACGACGATGGCCTCCTCATGAGTGAGACATTGACGTAAGATGCAGTCTACACCTCTCTGATACAGCGTATCATCGAGTATGAGATAATTCTTAGCCTGATGGCATATCCGCCGACGCTCGTCATGAGAAGAAGAGGTGGGGAATTTAAAAGTCTAGAGATAGATAAGTATATCTCCGTACCAGGGGTCTGAAGATGTAATCAAAAACATATCTCCCCGGATAGGGGATTCCTCAGGCACACCGTCACCTGACTCAACCGGAAGTTCCGAAATAAGCTCTGTGAAGACCAATGACTTTTTGGACTTTGCTGAAACGAAGTCTAAGTCAAATTCTTGGAGGATGACTATCCATCTACTGATTTTTCCACTTATAACTCATCGTGTCAACATGTACTGGAATGGATTCACGACAACAATGATGGTGGTCTTGCGAAACAAAACATAGTGGCAGAACCGTTGAACAGCATGAACTGCTGCCAATGCAAGTTTTTCGATATGAGAATAATTGAGTTCCGGTCCTACGAGGCCTCAGCTCAGGTAATAGATCACATATGCTGAGAACGAATCATCTTCCTGAACTAAAACCATGCCAATGGTTGACTCTGCGACAACCAGATATAATAAGAAATATTTGTTATAGTTAGGTGGCCGTAGCAGAGGTGCGGTTGTGAGGGCGTGTTTTAATGTGTCGAAAGAGCATTGAGCAACTTCATCCCGGTAAAAAGGAACGTCTTTCTTTAGTAAATGCATAAAGCCCTTGGTGATTTTGGCATAGTTGGCAATGAAGCATCGTAAGAAGTTTGCCTTGCCTTGTAGACTCTGAAGTTGTAGGATTGTGTGTGGGGGGGGGCAACTGGATTATTGCCTCCAACTTAAGAGGATTGACCATGATCCCTGTTGTTGATACGATGAAACCTAACAAACGTCATGATGTTACGAAGAAGCTGCACTTGTTTGGATTCAAGCGAATTCTAAAGTAGTGAAAGCATTCGAAGATTAGTCTAAGGTGTGTGGGATGATCCGTTCGCTTGCGAGAGCGTGATGCTAAATAATCTAGATAGGCCTCGACTATATGCTTGAGTTCATGAAAAGAAAAAGACATGGCTCGCTGGAATGTGGCTCCAGCATTTTCAAGGCCAAAAGGCATCTTACGATATGTGAATGTACCCCATGGACAAATGAATGTTGTTTTATGATGGTCTTCAGGTTTGATTTGGATTTGATTATATCCCAAAAAACCGTCCATGAAAGAAAAGGCTTCACAACTGGCACATTCATCAATGATCTGGTCAATGAATGGTGTTGGAAAATTATCTTTGGGACATGCCTTGTTCAAATCATGGAAATCGGTACATACACAAATCGTGCCTTGTTTTTTATTGACCGGCATAGGATTTGACACCCATTGAGTCAAATGGATAGGATAAATAAAACCTACCTTTAGCAATTTCTCAACCTCAATCTTGATGGCTGCTTCTTTCTTGGGATTGACTGGACGAAGTTTTTGTCGAACAGGCTTGGCATCAGTATATTTTATGATTTCATGTTCAACTATTTTCATATCGATATCTGACATTTCCTCATAAGACCAGGTAAAAACGTCGTGGAATTCTTTGAAAAGATCCGTGTAAATTTGAATTTCTTCGGGGGAGCAATCCGCTCCGACGAATACATTCTCCACGATGCCAGGGTTGCGGGAGATGTTGATGGGTATAGTTTCAGCGATAGTCGCCATATTTCCCTCAGCATAAATTTCCTGCATAGCTAAGAGATTAATAGGACATGAATGATCTCCTGTTATGGTAATGGTGAATTCTCCTGCTTCGATTCGGCTTAATTCTGGGAGAAAATATGATCTGTGATGAAGATCTTCCCAAGGTTTGTTCGGACTAGTCATTGCTTCGATTACTGCTTCATCATAAGGCAAGACTAAGTCTAACGAATCGATGTTAGCGAGAGAACCCTGAGCCCAAATAGGCTCTAGAAGTGGATCTAACTCTTGTGCAGGAGTCGGATCAGGGTTAGCTGAAGCTTGCTAGACTAAAGAGTACGCTACCTCAGTGATAGATAAGGGCATGGACATGCCTGGGTGCCCTATCTCATCCATCATGGCTGATGGGGAAGGAAGAATCCAAGGATCCTCAAAGTAAGTCGTGCGGAACGATGAAACTTGAAAAATCTCAACCTTATGGTGATTAGATATAAATTTGATATCATCGTGAGGAGGTGGGTAATCGAAGGTACCCATCAAGGATGGGCACAAACCAAATCCTACGTTAATGACACCTGGTTGAGGATTATCAATCATCGAGACCATGGATGCCCCCAAAGCTGGCTCAGGTCTGGAGAAATACAATTGATCGATGGTCACTATCTGACCCTCATGTGGAAACAACAAGACTCAGAAAACTGTAGCAACCACATCTTGCATAGCATAAGTCCAACTCTGTCCTAACAAGAGGTTATAGTCGAGGGGAACATCGACTACCTCTACTTCGACACACATGATTTTCCCTCCTAACTGCACAGGGAAAGAAGGAACGATGCCATGTGGTCGGAAAGAACGACCGTCGAAAGCAGTGAGGAGAGTAGGTGATGGAGACAAAACGGGCTGGCTAATGGCCTTCCAGCATGCTAATGACATAACACATGTTGAGGCACCCTCGTCGACCACCGTGCGGAAGATATTCTGAGTAAAAGTTTTTGTGGGATGAGCCACTACTATCTGAAATGCTACGTGGTAACGTAGACGATGTTTTAAGTCGGTTGTATCTAACACGATGGTGCCCGGATTACAAGTCTCAGTAGAGCCCAAAGTGGTTAACAAGGCTTTTCCTCTGAGCAGGGAAGCTTTGGAGGACTTCAAAAAAAGACATCACACAAGGGGTTTGTGATAAATCCTCCACCACAAAGTAATTCTGGGAAGCCCTTGCGTTTGGGTTGTGAGAATATTTTTTAAATGCACCCTTTGGAATGCATGTCATTGTTTCTCCCAATGTCTTCTCAATCTGTAGAGGAAGAGATGAGAGATCAACTTCTTTACCCTTCTCAGAAGTGCTTGGTTTACTATAGTCGTGCACTCTAGTTGATATGAAAGCATCACCCCTAACCATATATACGTTCGCGAATGAGGGATTGTTTGGAGGTGGGTATGTTTCTTGGTTGCCCCCTTTTGTGCTTGAGAGGTTTGAGTTATATTTTTCCCATGTTGAAAGGGATTAGTCAACACTGCTTGCTGTTGCTGTGTGACAAAATTTTGGGCCTTTGCAAGTCAAGGACAAAGATGGGTCGGGTGGTCTTCCACGCACAAGTTGCATGCATACCTTGCCTTCCTTTTTTCATGTTGTCCCCGCCAGCATTATCAGTGGGTTTTTTATCCGCCTTACCCTTCTTTCGTTGTTTTTTCTTCCCTTCAGGCTGCTGGGTGGCCTTTGGGTTAGTCGATTGCACGGTGTGTACTTTCGACGTTTGGGTAGGGGGAGTAGCCAAAGCAGTAGTTTGGCTGGCCGCTGTGTGTTGTATGGATAACTGTTGGAACTATTTTGTCAATTTCTCAGGAGGCTTGGTTTGTGCTGAACCAACAATACCATCGGCATGTGGTCCAACTCTCTGTCTAGTTTTATCTAGTATCGAACGTGGCACATTTGGAAAGATATTGTACAATAAACTAGACTGAGAATAGATGAGCTCAAACTGTTGAGCCCTCATGATGGCATCTTCTTCAGAGAAAAATCTAGATGTCGTGACGTCTTTGGATAACTGTGGGACAAAATACTTAAGGAACCACTCAAGCAGGAATGCTGGTGGGACTGGTACCTTGATTAAACTCTTCCAGTGTCTCCACTCTCGGATATGATCAAAGATATGGTCCGCTGTTGTCTATTCGAAATTGGCAAGCAGCTCTGTGCCAACGTCGTATCTCACAGGTAACTGGAAATGGTTAAGGAAGGCCATCACCAATTCGCCAAAAGAAGAGTATCTTGAGTGATCGAGCTCGATGTACCATTTCACAACACTCCTAATAAGAGTACGTTGAAACAGTCGCAACTGTACAGAGTCATCTTTCAATGAGTTAGATGAGCACCAAAGATGAAAGGTAGTCACATGATCACCTGGATATTCATTAGGCTTGGCCTCGAACTTTGGAATGTTCGAAGGAAACTTCGTCGGCATAGGAGGCCAACTTGGATCGTGACAAATAGGATAATTTAACAACCTTGTCAAATATTGCAAGTGTAAAGTCGTCAGGAATGGTAGTTTGGGTTGTTGTTGATAACCTGGGAAAAAAGTTCATGGAGTTTGACTGGCACCAGGTTGCGAGGAAAAGTTTGGCTATTGGCCCGGATTTTGGAAGAAACCATGGCCCTGACCAGCGTAAGGATTTTGCATCTATGGAGACATCATCAGCTGATTTCTAAAAAAGGACATAGAGTGTTGGGCATGCATTGTATTCGAAGGAATTTGGGAGGGATTACCCCATGCCGGTCCTGTGGGGAGAGGCATAATAGTCTATCCGGGGTTCCATTCACTATGGAAATAATTACCCCAGAACGACATTCCGGAGGAGGGAATGGATCCTTGTCCTGAATTCCAAGGTCCTGCTATGTGTGCCCCCTGTGTAGGAATAGTACCCTGCGTAAGAGTAGATTGTCCAAAAATGGGGTTGCCCCCAGTTGGGAAAGTGGCTGATGAGAAAGTGTTGTTACCAAATGTTTCATTCCAAGAAAATGGTATCGAACCTGCCGACATACTGTGCGAAGGTGGTCCCTGATTCCCCGCTCCAAATAAACTATTGTGTGTAGGTTGCCCGATGGATTGATGATACAGACCACCAAGCGAAGGGGACGAATGAGGGATATGACTTCCTGCGTAAGGAAAAGCGTTAAAAGGGACATGAGTGCCCCCAATGGGACCTTGCAGAGGAGTGCTAGAGCTCCCTGCCCCTAGACCCAAAGTCTGTAAAGTGGAGTAGGTTAATACAGGACTTGTACTCGAAATAGGCATACCGTATGAGAACGGAGGGCCTGTCGCACTAGGTGTGAAGGGGGTTGTGTCTGCCGCCATAGACGGGTTCGGTCCACTATGCAATGTAGTTGCAACTGAGACCATGGTGGCTCGAACCGACGACGGTAGGTTAGGATATGACTCTCATGTGGTGGCAACTGTGGTGGGAATTGAAGAATTACCAGAAGAAGTAACAACATTTGTTTCCATTGTTGTGTGAGGCACTGTCTGGTGTTCGTGAAATTGGATTGGTACAATAAACGGTGCCAAGATATCAGTGGTTGGGGTTTCAACTGAGCCAAGAGTGGTTTCTTAGAGGTCCAAAACGATTGATTCCTCCAGGAGTTGTTCGGGCACAAAGGTTTGTAACCCGGTCACTTCAAAAGACCCTTGTTGGGCTAGCTTCCACCTTAATGGTGGCGAGGGTGGCTCTAGTGTAACTGACGGCAGGCCAAGAAGCCTTTGTGACCAGCGAAGCTCAGGATCCTCCACTATGTGAGAAAATCCAAGACACGCTAAGGTATTCTAAACATTCAATAGTAACACACACTAAAAAAGAATCCCCTAAGAGATAAGACAAGCAATCACTAAACTATTTGGAAGAACAATTACAACAACCAACACTAGAGCAACTTACCGGTGCAAGTGCAACTTGAACATGGAAGCACCCTCCGGGTATACTCTACAAAGCGTGGCCCGATGTCTATCCTAGGTACCATGGTATACCCCCGCAGTCACCTGTGTATGTCCCTAAAAATATTGGCAACTAGGTTGCCAGCACGCGAACAGTCACCAGGCGGGTACAGTCGAAAGTCAGGTAGACCACAATGAGTAGGGTATCAAGCCCGAAACCTGTCAAGGGTATCAAGAGAAAATGGTCCAGAAGACAACTGAGGACCTCGAACGGATTTGAGACCCATGAAGCCCCATGGCAAATGCAAACGACGTAATCCCAAAACAAGCCCTCTATATGTGTTCTCCACTACGATTGGTCCGGCTTTGGAAGGGTTATCTCCGCTACCTTTCTGCATGAGACCTCATGTTTATCCCCTTGGTTAGAGGGGGGTCCCAGATAAATTCCACGAAACTGGACTTAGACACTCCCTATCTCAGACTCCAATGTTTGGTTTTGAATGGCCTTGAAGAGTTTCCTCTCCAACCTAATCCAAGGCCCTAGTCCTGAACTAGTTTGTGAACCCTACAAACATAAAATTCTAGTAGATTTTAAAATTAGCGTTGCTTTTATGGATTTTTCTTACGTCAAGGGGTATGAGGGTGAAACTAATGAAGTGTACAAGACGAAAAGAAAAAAATGAATGAAAAAGTTGAAAACAAAAAACTTTTACTGAATGCAAAATTTCAACAACTTTTCACAGAGAAAGATTTTTAATTTTTCTAAGATTTTGGATAGCAAACTCAAAGGAATTTCACTTGACTACAAGCTACTTATGATCTAAGTGAACTACAAAAACTTACGAAATAAAATATTTTTCCCTAGCTAATGATGCAGAAACACACTCTTCAACCAAAGAAGAAAATGAAAAGAGATTTATTTATTTATTTAAGTGCTTGTAAAGCAAGAAAGGGAAAATACCGACAAGCAAAAAAACAAGAAAAACAATTCTGGCTTAAAGTGCAGATCACAAAGAATCAGATTAAAGAATCACGCAATGGCAATTGTAAAAACAATGACTCTCACGCTTGTCTAAAAACCATAAGAAAACATTTTTTTTTAATTTTTCTGTCAACTTTTAATTGAGAAAAAACAGGCTAAGTGTAAGATGACGCCTAAGCTACTGACTGTTCAAACATAGATTCAAACACCTGAGAGGAATACTTCTTATCAAAGGAGGGGATGAATGCACCACCCTGAACAAAAGTAGCCTGTACAAGCACACAAATGTCACTCAAACAACACGCGTGCAAACACGTGCTGAACATATACAGAGGGAGTGTACACACGGGCTGACCTTGTACATGCCGCTTGTATATCTAAAATCTAAGGAAAAATATGAAAACAAATAGACCAGACCAGGAAGAGGCCTCTGGTATTGATAACCAGGATCCCTTGAAGGCTTGGATACTCTTTCTAACAGAAAAAAAAATAATGCAAGGAAAAATAATAAGGCAAAAAACAATCTGAGATAGGACTGTTAGCAAACAAGACTCATACAAAATTCCAGAAAACCCCCTGAGAATGTGTGATTCTGACAGGGAAGAGGAGGATTGCCTCTACGGTTCTCTGAACTCCTACATGCTATTTCTATCTCTATAGCTAGCATTCACACGCAGGCTGTAAGAGAATAGGGCGCGGGTACACGCGTTTAGGCCTTATGCAGGCCGCGTGTACCTCTGTGTGTCCCAAAAAACAAAGTCAAGAAAAATTCAGGGACAGCTGGTATGGAAAACCAGAATCCCTGCTAACTCAGACCTTACAGAAACAAAAAGAAAAGAGAGACAAGGAAAAAAAAAACTAGTCTTTAAACTACCCAAAAACTTAAATAAAAAATTCCAAGAACCCTAAAGAGTATTCTCCCCAATATGTTTGCCAATTCTGTTGTTGGGAAAAACACCCTACGGACTAGAAAATAGAGTTCATACTTTGCATGCAGATTTGACCGAATAGAAACTACTTTCTACCTACATCCCTAGATTTAAATCCCCTTTTCTCAGTAAATGCATGGAAAGGACCACCTACCTTATTACCGACAATCGATTTCGATCCTCCGTTGTGCTTGATTACTTGTTCACAATGCTCCTTCCAAACATGACCTGCACTCAAGACAAACAACAACTATGCAAGCATTCTACTTCTATACTCACGGGTTAGAAATCAAACATAAACTAATCAAACCATAGAAAGTTCATAAATTGGGACGAGAAAAGCATTCTCTTTATTACTTAAAGTGAGTCAACCTACAAAAGTTGAGACCGACCACCGCTCCTTGAACCTAATCCTGGGCTCCTCTTCTTCTGTCCTTCAACTGCTTTGCTTTGAATCTCCTTTGGCATGAGGAAAGGCTAAAGGGTTGGGACAATGGAATACATAAATGGGAAGAGTTTCTTTGCTATATTTTTTTCTCATCCAAATGGTACTCCTACCCCTTCTTTTATAGGCTAGAAGGAGCTAGGTTTTTGGATGAACCCTCGGCCATGCATGGCTGGGAGTTTCAGTTAACTCACCCATAGCTTTTTGTTCTGTCGGCAACTTTCATTTTTTCGTGCTTTTATAGGTACACATGGGCTGTTGTGAGTGAGCCGGCGTGTACACGCGTGCAGTGATGGGTTAAGGCACGTGGGCCTTTACACAAGAGGATTTTCAAAGAGTTGTTTAGCAGAGTTTTGGCAAAGAAGGGATATGAGTTGGCCTGATGCCAGGTAAGAATGTGTGGTGCAATTTAGGGTTATAACACTTTTGGCCTACCAAGGAGCGACTAGTCGCTTTGTTTATGTGTCTAGGGAATGACCAATTCCAGAAGCTCCTATTTTTGGATTTGGTTTCGATGGATAAGACCTCCCACTGATTTCTCGGGGTTTATCCCCGAGAAGGATTCCATTATGATCTCAAGAATATTATCCTAATAACTATATGGCATTATCCCTAAATCCATATAAGAACCAATCCATTTACCATGGGAAGAGAGGAAAACAAAGCTAGGAAATTTACTATGGTGATTTGGTTGCAAGACTTGGGCAAGGAGCTTGGAAGGAGGCCATCTCTTGAGTCTACATTTGTAAGTTGTAATATTGTTTCTTTGATTAATATAAGACATACTAGATGTTTTCCTCTATCTAATTGTTCATATAAGTTTATGTATTCATTGGTAGAGAATTAGTATAATTTTGTGTTATGATATACTATTAGATGTGTTTCCAATCCATGCATTATTGTTTTCATCTTTGGGATATTTTCGTCTTCTTTGGTTGTTTCCATGTATGAATCATATCTAGGAATATTCTTAGTTTATGTCTATATTCCTGTCTTAGGTGCTGGTAGAACCTAAGGGAGCTCGGCTCCTGTAGGGTACAAAATCCCTACAAAACATAAACAAATTTACATCACAATGCTTAAAGAAATAAAATTCTACAATTTCACAACTCCAACAACAATTCCAACCAAAATATCTTATTCCTCTCAACCCAATGACCCAAGGAATGTAACCCCTTCATTGTTCTTAGTCTATTTGGATGTACCATTTGTTTTTCATCCCCCTCGCCCCCGCGTAGGTTGGCTAGGACTCTGAGATGTGGTTCTGGAACTCTATTTTCTCAAAATAGAGTGTTGATTTCTTATATTTTGTTTTCATCCAAATTGACCAAAATTTGTGACTATTCTTCCCATATGTTTTCTTCGTGCTCTCATGTATCATCTTCAGGACCATAGTAGGTCCATTGAACCTTTACCTATCCTATGGCTTTGTTCCTAAACACTTTTACTTTCTGATCTAGGATGTGTGCTGGTTCCACCCAGAAATCCCCTTCATGTTCCACCTGGATCACAATCCAATCGATTATGTGGTTAGGGTCAGGAACACATATATTTAATAATGACATATGAAATACCATATTTATTGTCATTGATGTAGGCACTGCTAGCACATGTATGCAACTGGCCCTATCTTTTATAATATTTCAAAAGGTCCATAATATATTGTTGCCAACTTTGGGAAACTTCCTAATCTTAGTGAAATGATCTTCGCCTTCAGTTTTAAAAACACATGTTCACCCACTTTAAAATATCTAAAAACTTTGTTCTTATTTTCATAAATGTTTTGCATGTCCTGGGAAACCTTTAAATTATGTTTGATCTTTGTCATATTCTCTTCCATTTCCTTCAACAAATATATCCCAATAACTTCTTTTTTTGCTGGATTATCAAAACTCACTGGCATGTTACAATACTTTAAAAAAGATCATTTTCAATGAGGCTTGATACCCATTATCATAAGAAAAATAAACTAAATGAATATAATCTTACCACTTTGATGGTTGGTCCATCACATACATTCTAAGAATGTTCTTAATTATTATGTTAGTTCTCTTTGTTTTCCCATCTGACTACGGGTGATACATTGTACTAAGATTTAAATTTGTCCCAAAACCTTTGAACAAACCCTTCCAAAAATTGGATGTAAATTTTGGATCTCTATTTGAAATAATTGCCTTAGGCATCCCACGTAGCCTAGATACTTCTTTCATGTAGATATCTACACTATTTACTTCCTTGTGTGTTGTCTTTACTGGATAACATGTGTTTCCTTAGTTAATTTATCCACCACCACTGTGATGGAATCATGTTGCTTTACTATTCTTGGCAACTTTGTAATAAAATCAACTATATTTTCTTACCATTTCCATTTTGGAATGGGAAATGGTTGTAATAGACCTGTTGGATGTCTATGTTCATTCTTCACTTTCTGACACTCTATACATATGGCATTGTAACCAGACAGTTATTTCTTCATTCTTGGCCAAAACAATTGGCTTCCTACAAATGCAATTGTCTTTTAATATCTTGGGTGCCCAACATATGGCACATTGTGCATTTCCCTCATCACTTCATTTTTCAGGTCATTGGAATTTGACACATATACCTTACATTTGTACATGAGAATTCCATCTTCTTGCAGTTCATGGTATTTAAATCTTTGTTGTAAATTTCCCTGTTGTAACATGTTTATTTTATTGCCAAATAGTGTTGATGTAAATTTGTTGTTGCAATAATTTTATCCTTTAGATCAATTTTGTACATGTTGATGGCTACAATGTGCATCTCATGTGATATCTTGCTGAGTGCATCAACCACTTGATTCTCCTTGTCTTTGATATGTTTAATTTCAAAGTCATATTCACTAAGGAATTCAAGCCATCTAGTTTTTCTGGCATTTAATGTTGGTCATCCAAACAAATGTTTCAGATCACAATGTTTTTTCTCGAATTTACTCCCAATGAGGTAATGTCTCTACATTTTTAATGCATGTACAATTGCTACTAAGTCTATATCATGTACTGCATAATTCATTTCATGCACTTTTAATTTTCTGGACTCATAGCACACCACATTCTCTTTTTATGTGAGGACTCCACTAAGTCCTTCCTTTCATGCATTGGTGCACACCACAAAATTTTCATCTGGATTTGCAATCTTCAAGATCGGGGCACTTGTCAAGATGTCTTTCAGCTGCTGAAAACTCTCTTCACACTTGAGATTCCATTCAAATTTCACTCCCTTCTTTTTCAAATACGTGATTGAGATTGCAATATTTGAGAATCCTTTTATGAATCTTCAGTAATAACCTACAAGACCCATGAATGATTTGACCTCTGTGACATTTCTTGGCATTGCCCGCCATCTAATGGACTCTATATTATTGGGAACAAATGTTATCCCTTATGTGGAAATTATATGCCCCAAGTAATGAATCTTCTTTTGATAAAAGATGCACTTACTTAGCTTGGCATACAATTTATGCTCTCTTAAAACTTGCAAAACTATTATTAAATGTTGCTAATTTTCCTCTTTTGACTTAGAATAGATGAGTATGTCATCTAGAAACAAAATTACAAACTTGTACAGATACTCCCTAAACACTCCATTCATCAGGAACATGAAAATATATGAGGCATTTGATAGTCCAAATGGAACTACCATGAACTCATAGTTCTCATAACTTGTCCTGAATGTTGTCTTGTTGATGTCCTCTTCCTTTATCCTCACTTGATGATAACCTGATTTCAAGTCAATCTTAGAAAATATTCTTCCACCTTTCAGTTGATCAAATAAGTCATCAATCCTTGGAAAATGATAGTTTTTATTTATGGTGACCTTATTTAGTTGTCTAGAATCAATACAAAACCTCAAGGTTCCATCTTTCTTCTTCAAAAAAAGAATCATCGCTAACCAAGGTGACACAATTGGGTGCATATACCTCTTCCTTAGCAATTCTTCAAGTTGTATTTGCAACTCCTTCAACTCTGGTGTGCCCATTATATATGGTGTTTTGGACACTGGGACAACCTTTGGCACTAAATCAATAGAGAAATCGATGTCTCTCTTTGGTGTATATCCTGGGATTTCCCCCAAAAAATATTCAAAATCCGTTAAGACCGGATGGTATTCAATGTTTTCCACTTTATCTTTGACTTTCTCTTCCATATGGACTACAAAAAATTGTCATCCCTTTCTGAAACTCTTTTTCAACTGCATAGCTGGAATTCTTCTAACAACTACAACTCTTGGAATGCCTTGAACCTTGCCTTATTTCTCTTATTCATTAAAACATGTGATTGTCTTGTTATAGAAATATAAGACATCATGGTGTTTTCCAACCAATCCCTGTCAATTAGAAAATTATATGAACCCAATGGTATGATTTTCACATATACCTTTGTGTTGAGTCCATTCATGTCTATTGGAAAATATTTAACCAACTCATTGATCTTTCTCTTAGCCCCTATGGCTAACTAAACAAACAAAGTTTTCTTATTCTTACTAGACAAACAAATATTTCATATTCTTACTCTTTCAACAATGTTATAGTCTATGTAACTATTACTAGCTCCAGAATCAATTAAAATTGATATGGGTTGGTTATCAATCTTACCTTCCACTTAAATCATGGGGGATTGGTATTTTTATTGCTTGTTCTCCAAGGATGCATAAATCCTTGGCATATTTCCTCCCATGTCTTCCATTGTCTCAGCCTCTTGAATGTTGTGGAAAATTGTCATTCTTTATCCCTTTTTAGGGTAGCCTCTATATATAACTGATTTCCCTCACATCCCCAACATTGTACAGGTTGCTTCCTTGGACTTTTCCCAAACAATTTTGTAGTCTTGTGCTCATTTTGGGTTGACTGACCTTGCTGATTTGCTTGAGATTTATTCTTGAAAAATGGTGGCTTAAAACCTTTATACCTTTGATCCTTTTTATGCTTCATCTTGTCATTCCAATCTTTCTAAAAAATTGACCTTCCTCTACTTTACTCATAAAGATGATTTTATCTCCTTATGGATTCTTCCAAATTCTTGGGGTTATCATATTGTATCTTGTCACTATAGAAATAAGGTAACCCACTCAAAATACTTTGGATTTTGACTTTCTCATCCTTTATGAAGTCAACATATTTCAACAACTCAAAGAATCTCTTCTCATATTCATCCATTGTCATTCTTCCCAACTTGAGTTCAAAGAACTCTTTCATCTTCCTTTCGTAGTAATACTCAAAAACATATTTCTCTTGGAAACATCCTTTGAATTTCCTCCATGAGATCTTCTCATCAAGGTTATTGTATTTCTTAAGTTGATCCCACCACATGGATGTCTTTTCTTGCAAGTGGTAGGTTGAAATTATTTCTTCTACCCTTGAGGGGTAATCATGTAGCTAGAAATATTTCTTCATTTCCAATAGCTAGGCATGAGCCTCTTCTCCTTTCCTATGCTTACAATTAAAATTTGGTGGATTGATTATCCTAAGTTCTCCTTGTAATATGTCTACCTCAAGCCGTCTTCTTTACCTCCTGGCAATGTTGGACTATGGTTTTTGTCAGACCAAAACCTGTAGTCATTAATATTTGCCACAATTTCGAGAGTTAGGATCCATGAGAGAGGGTTAACCCATGTCGTGAAATTCACTGAAAGCACTGCACCCAATGTCCAAAAATATCCCCCCAGCACGTGCCAAGAGAGTTTCTAACTCAAGACTTGTCTCTCCGATACCATTTTTTGGACTATGATTTCCATTATACCAAAACCCACAGGCATTAATCTCCGCCACAATCGCCAGATTTAGGATCCATGAGAGGGGGTTAACACATGTCGTGAAACTTGCAGGAAGTGTTGAACCTAATTTTCAATAGACATGAAATACACTTGGGATTCTCCTTGGACCTGAACTTGCATGATGGCGCTTGCTCATTTTTCTTGACTGCCTACCATTCCCATGATCATCCTTTCTGTTATGGGATCTAGATACAGTCACTTGTCTAACACTAGATTCTTTCTTGGTTCCAGAGTCTTTGTTAACTTGATTATGTAACATATTCAGAATTTGATGTTTCTCTTCTTGAGCCTTCATAATTGTTTCATTATCTACCCTATATCTCTGCACTTATTGATACAAGCTTCTCATAGTTACATGATCCTTCCTGCCTCTCCTTCCATTTAGACTTTGTCTCAGCATTTCCCATGTTGATATGTATACCTATGACATCCTTCTCATGGAAATACGATCCCTTGGAATACTCCATAACTCCAATCCTCATATAATAACTAATTTTTTTTTCTTGTACGTCTAATTCTACAAGAATTGTATGTAATAATTATTTTTAGAATATACATGCTATAAAACATTTCATTAATTAGAATATAGGTTATTCTTCACATCAATTTATGAAGAATAAAATGAGTGAATTCAAAATATGATTCCTTAGACACATTCTTCTTTGAAATAACTCTCAAATGATTATACTCACCCCTCATTCTGAGTTCTAAGAAAAAAATTACAATATTCACATGTTACCATTTCCACTCACTAACTGCTGCAGAATTTACTTTATTACTTTCTAATAAAATTTTATCACCCAATTCAAAATTTTGGATGGATATATGTCTTCTCCTCTTCAATACTTTTCCAGTGACTATTTGGTTTTTCAAATCTGAGCTCCGAGATGAAAGTTATAGTCTGAAGAAGTTTATATTGCTTTCCCCTTTTATCTTTGTATGCTACATGTGTCTTCTTTTTCTTTCTGCACATTTTTACATGCCCAAATTCAAAATATCACTCTATTATTTTCTTCTATGGTTCATAAAATTTCCATATACTTCTCATGTGCCTCAAACAAACTTCTAAGCAAGGCATTATACCCTCTGGAAGTAAATTGGTGCCACAAGTTTACCTCAACTATTTTAGCTGTAACTTTCTCATATGAGATTTGTTTTGTGAACATAATATCTCATTGGAAATCCCTCTCTGAATTCTCATGGATTTTTATTTCCTAAAAAAATTCATTTAGGGCCTCAAAATTCCTCAGCAAGTTCATGACCTTCAAAATCCAAAAAAAATGGTCATTTTATTGTTATAAAAACCTCTTAATATTCACTGTCGGTCTCAAAATTGGGTGAAAACTCATCCTTTTATATGAACTCTATTAGAAATTGACAGTTTATTTTGGGTGCAAAAAACACTTTTCCAATATTGTCGACCCGAATGTCGGCCATCGACCCTTTCCTTTGGCAGCCAATTTGCAATACATCGCTAAACCAACCAACCCGACGATTGGCCATTAAGAAAAAATGATTTTTGTTAGCGGATGAAACACTTTATCAATTCAACGAAATAGATCATTGGCCATCAACCATTCCTGTTGGAATACGAAAACACTTCTTCAATTCGACCGACCTGACCATCGACTACTTATTCGCTAATAGGACATGACACATGGATATTGATGTGGTATGACACATAGACTCTAACATGGCACTCTCTATGAAATGGAATGACACATCATCACCCTATTTTCTCCATCAACCATTGACAACTTCTTTTGGATGAAACGACAACTCACCGAATTGGCCGACCTGATCATCGATCATCTGTGATTTCTGTTGGAGAAAAAAAAACATCACCCAAATTGTTGATCCAACCATCAACCATCGACAATTTCCATTGGTGATTGAAACACTTCACCAATTTGGCTGACCCAACCATCAACCATCGACGAATTCTCTTTTCCAACTACAATACTTAGAATTTTTTTACCAAAACCCAAATGAATTTGGACCATCGAACTACCATTTCGAATGATCTTGACTGTTGATCTACTCCAACTTCCAAACAACCAAAAATGAATCTAAACCATTACTCTATCTCATTTTCCCAACTTTCGAAAATAAATTTCGGTTGTCGATCTGCTAGAAATTTCCAAACCTCGAAAACCTTATAAGTTCTTAACTCTATTAAAACAAATCTAGGCCATTGATCTCGAAATCAAACATGATCTCAATCGTCAATCCATTAAACTTCTCCAAATTCTACAATGACCATTAAAACATGAATTTTGACCTTCCAGGTCGAATTTAGCTCTGCAACTCTATAGATTGGTGCCCCATATCATCTCTCAGAGCGTTTTGAGGAAATTTCACTTGAATTTTCTCATGAATTTGGGGATTTCACCCTAATTTTCTCCTTTTTCCTCCAAATTCATCACAAATAAAAATTTGTAATAGCGAATTACCCAAATTCGCACTATTTATTTTCCGATAAGGGTCCAGTGTTTGAACCAAAAGCTCTGATACCAATATATTGAGGTCCATTATGTGCATAAAACTCATATTTTAAATTTTTTAAAGCTAATTGATTTCTTGTAGCTTTCTAGCTATGAATTACACTAGATTTAACTATTGTTTGTTACCATTAATTAAATGCATCTACAACATACTAAAAACAACATGAATTCAAATTAAATAACTTAACACAACCACATATAATATTTCTCAAACACAAAGTCAATACAAAATAATTTTAACTGATGAATACAACACATAAACATACAAAAACGTATCTTTTAATTCAATTGTGCAACCAACTACTTGGGAATAACGTTCCACCCAACCATAGAATTGTTGTTCCAAATATAAAAAAAAATCACCCACAATATGGGACTAGTAATTAAAAAATGAGGGTGGTCTCTCACTGCCCACTCACAACTCAAAAATATCACAACCCATTGGTATTCTCTTATAACTATTTTGATTTTCCGCTAGGTCTCTTTCTCTTAACCTTCCCAACCCAATGAATGTACCCATTCACTGATCTCAGTACCTCGGGTGTCCCATTAATTTATTAGGGCCTCTATGGCACAGGTAACCATGAATCTCTCTTTTGGGAACTTAAGCAAATTCACTTCCAAGAAAACTACCAATAAAACAACAACAACACTTATTGTTATTGTGCAACTCACACATGAGTTCACTCTTTAGGCCTCACAATTTGGATATTCAATATTCTTCTCCAAATACACTCCATAAATGCTCCATAATGTTCCAAAATTCTCCCTCCATGGTTGCTCCAACTCCAACTCTTCTTCTTTGCTCTCTTCTTTTTATTCATCCCAAAACCTAAATGTCTAAAATTGTTGTAACTGCCCATACAAATTTTCTCTCCTTTTTTTTTCTTGAATCACACAAATCCCCAAGATGATTGTACTCAACCCCCATGCTCCCAATAACTATGGTATGTGACTTCTCACAACCACCCTCTTACATGTATTCAATGATTTTCCCTAGGGGCTAAATAAAAAAATAAAAGGCAATAGTAAGTTTAGGAAGTGGGTTGAATTAATAGAAATTTTTAATCCTCTTTTGACCCCCCTCTTAGACATTCTCCTAGACCCTCCACTCTCTTGTGGATTAATTCAACCCCCATCTATGTCCATATCCTCTAGCAGTTGGCATCACATTTTGTTATTAAAACTCAGAAATACAATTCACATATACATCGTTTGTTCGTAGCCACATATTATATCTATATAAGAAATAATTAAACTGGGGATTATAGTGGGGATGTTACATATTCCATACAACACAATTAACATATCCTTGCCCATTTTTGAAGTATAAAATTTATTTAATGATGGAAGAAGAAGAGGTTACAAAGGCCTAATGTAGGTTTAGGAGGGCTCACCTGATTCACTCTTTAATGACTCTCTTAGTTGGTAGGTGTGAATTCGAATTTGAAGTCCTTATTGGTGAGTGGGCTCTAGAATGATAAACTTTGTTGATGGGTTTCTATAAGTGTACACATGGTTGAGTCCTCCTACTGTGGTCACCCTCTTAGGAAAATACTCAAGGAAATCAAAGCACAGGTGGACATCCCTAATAGAAATAAATTACCCCCATGTAGCACACTACATAAGTTTATCCACTTTGATTCTCTACAAAGATTAGAGGGAAAGTGGTAGCTATCAAAGAAAGAAAGCGTCTAGGAAGAACGTGGGTGAATTCCCAATGTTGTTATTGTAATGGAAATTCAACCATGCCTCCTAGACTCGAGCCATAATAGTGGAATAAATTCCAATTATTTCAAGCTCCTAGAATTGTACTAGCGGGTTAAGGGAATAATGGTTTATGCATTGAAAACTACTAGTCAATAGAACCAGGACATTATGTTGAAGTTATCCCAAATGGAACAAACATTTGATAAGTTCAAGTTTTTATACCATCAATATGATTGTTTTATTACTATTATCTACAGTTCCGAGGATGGAAGTTATGATACAAAGGATGTTGAATCAAATAGCAAGGAGGGTATGCACAAGGAACTTTATACAACTATGAAAAACAAGGGTTTCATTGACTTGTAAGAGGAGTTTGAATCCATCATTTTGTTATTGTTATACTCTTATAAACTTATCATATCATAGGATAACTCATGAATAGACATAATTCTCTCTTTTTTGGGTTCATGAACATTATCGTAAACATATCCAAGATCATTAGCGGCATTTTTTTTACCCTTTGTAAACCCGGTCTCCCTCCATTTAGGTTATAATGACAGATGGTTCTATCTTTTAATGTAGAGTATTAATAGAATAATTGTACTAACTTTAAAAATGTTATAACATAAAGTTTAATTAGACCTTACATTATTGATAACATACTTTTATATTTATTTATTAAGAAGATATATAAATTTAATAGGTTTCAATAATTTGTAAAATTTTTATTGAAATATTTTGATGAAAATTTATTAATTTTTTAAAGATATTTCAATACATTTATATATTAAAAAAACAATAACACAATTTTGTAAAAAAATGGCCCCAAGGGTTAGCTCAAGTGATTATGTGAAGCTATCCCCTATGGAGGAGGTCACGGGTTCGAATCCCTTGCTCCCATTGGGGTTAGGCCTCGTAATCAGGGTTACCCTGTTTACCATCCACAAAGTGGGGAAGTGTTGGTGAAGTTTGAATCTATCAAGGACCGAAACAACAAGCTCACGAGGATATGAATCCTCCTTCGTTTTTAAAGAGGTGGTACTCCTCTTGGGCTAAAATATATATCTGTGATATCTTGGATTAGGAGAATGCTAAGGCAACAAACCCTAGATGTTTATTGCTTGAAATTATAAAATGATATGTTTCTTCAATAACCTAATCCAATCTTTGTATGCAACAAGAAGTCTTTAAACAATTCAAAAGATTGAAGGAGGGATTCAACATCAGAATTTCTTTGTGATTAGCATCACATACACAATATTCTTAATCATATATAAATGCATTCATGTCTTCCTCATTAAAAATAGGAGATAATAATTTGATAATCTCAAAGAATTTTAAAAGAGTACTACTATCAATATCAAAAGAGAATTTGCCAGGTCAATCTCAAATACCTCATACTTAAGACTCAAAGTTACAATATACAATCGAAATCAACTCCGAAGCAATTCTTTATGGAGTTTTATTCATGAAAAACGTTCTTCATTACAAAATATTTCATAGTCATGTATATGGCTGTAAATACTCCATGATCATACAAGAAAAATATTTTGGAAGAATACAAGAAGAACACTCAAGAACTCAACCTTGTACCCAATTGAGAGACTCAAGCATAAAGCTATCAGAAATAGTGTAGAAGAATAGAAAGAGTGGAGAAGATGGAGATATATTTTCTTTGATCATAAGCTTGGCTGAGTATTCATGGTTGTACCTTCTTCTTCCTCTGATCCTTTTCCCTTCCCCTCTGACAATTTTGATTTTTTTTTTATGACTCCCCTCTTCTCTTTTTAAGATGAGATTTTATAACTTACTTGAGTAGTTAGGTTTTTTTCCTCTCTTGAAATTCCCATACACTTTTATTTTGAAACATATTATTTAATTAATTCCTCATTTAAGTGCTTATTAATGAATTCACATCATTAACATCCGTAACTTTTAAATGGTTTCCTTTCATTTTTTAATAAAAGTTTTTAAATAAACTTTTATTTTCAAAATTCAATTATTTTCCCTTTTAAAGAGGGGTATTGCATTTAATTTTTTTGGAAATGATAGTCAACCTTTTAGCCATGGAAATGACTTCATATGTGATATTCATCATCTTAGCTTTCCAATTATATAAATTTTTCCTAAATCCCTCGCTTGGATCTCAAGATATAGTTGACTGATATTTTAATTTATGGAAAACATGTGGCAACTTTAGCACTTGAAACTTATATCATCATCTTATACATCGAAATTGTTCAATTATTGAGATGGGGGGTGAATCAATAATAGAGAAATTTAATCTTTTTTAACCATATAATCCAAGTGTTATATCAATGTAGCATTATCATCCAATAAGTACAGAGTAAATAAGTAATGAACAAATGAACAATCATACACATACATAGTACACCATTGTTTTACGTGGAAACCCAAAGAAGGAGAAAACCACATAATGATTTTTCTTATATTTCTTGAAGAATTACATTCATTGGAAGCACCAAATTCCCTTGTTTTCCAACTACAAGTGGAAGGAGGCTCCAACCCCCTTGTTTCTCAGGCTACAATCCGAGGGAAGCTCCAACTCCCCTATTCTATGGCTAGAACTAGAAGGAGGCCACAACCCCCTATGTTCTCTGGCTACAACCGGAAGGTGGCTACAACCACCTGTCCTTGCCTCATCTAACCTCCCTAATGTACAATTAGAATGATGGAACCATTGTCACACTATCACTATGAGATATACCATTGTAAACCTGTGCCAATAAACCTGAACTATGCATCAACCATATATCAACCTTTACCTCAACCTGTAATCAACCTGTACCATAAACAAGTGCATCAACCATGCACCAACCTATACCAAACATCCTGTAATCAACCTGTACCATAAACAGGTGCATCCAACCATGTACCAGGTATGTATCAATCATGTGTCAACTACTCATCAACTATGACTCATCAATATGTACCAACATCATCAACTATACACCTCATGTATGTGCCAACTCATCAACTACTTGTCTCAACCACTACTATAAATGGACAGAATTTTTGACGCCCTATTGCCATACCCTCGACGTTTGACATCGCTCAATCGCCGCTTATGAGGGATCAACATGCGTCGGAAAATCTCTTGTGGTTTTTCCGACGTTGGACTATCGTCGGTATTCCGACTCCTCTAACGTCTGATGACCAACGACCTTTAAAAATTTAATTTCAAAGGACAATCGAAAAACTACTGACGACGTCCGTTGGTCTACCGATGAATATTTCGACGCTATATTGCCAACATGACTGACGAGCGTGCTGTAGTTCTGATGCTTTGTTGGGATCGTTTCCTATCAGAAGTCAGACCTGTAGAAGTTAGAAGATCGACGGACATGAATATTTAAAAAAACAAAATTGTTGAAAAGAGGCGAGGCATTATTATTCTCAAGTTCATAAAAGGCATAGAAGGTTTCTTCAACACTGACCAACCCATTCCGGTTGCCAAATTCTACAATATCCCAAAGAAAATCATCGTTTGGCTCAAGCTTCAGTAAAGGAAGAGATGGATTGGTTGTTGCAATTGGAAATGGGGCAAAGAAATGGCATGGAATTTATCAAAAGATGATTCTATCAAGTAATAGGGAAAATAAATGGCATGGAATTTATTAACATTAGTCCCTCATGGCCACATAAATGTATTGTCCATGTTCAAACCAAACCAAAATTCATTCACTTGCAGCACCTATGGGATTCACAAAATGGGTTTAGTAACTCTAATCATCTAGTCATACCATTTGTTGAAAGTGGCCTCATTGAATGCAAAATTCTTAGTGTCCTTCCAACTCTTCCAAGCATCAAATTGCAATGAAATAATTTTTTGATTGGGCATGGGATGAAGTTATCTTCCCTACAGGGGATTCCATTTACACATCCCAAAAGCAACCAATGGATAGCCAAAGATGAATTAGGTGGATTATGTGTGGGGATTAGCACATGCCTGAAAGAATTCATCTATTAATAACTTAAACCATTTCAATTTAGTTCCCTGCACACATAATTTAGTGACAAACTGGGCATCCAGGTTGAATTATTCTTTGGTGTATTTACACATGAGATGGATTGCAATCAACTAGCAAGAAAAATGGCCCTCGGGGTTAATAATAAATGAGATGATGGAACCAAAACCTCCCCTATATGTACCATACTTGTGATATAGGCTAGGTTCATCCTTATTGCAACCATGCTTCCTCATAACTTGAAATGCATGGGAGACATATTCCCCCTCCATAGACAACTTGGTTAAAATGTGTACATCCTGCACATGTATAGGGTTTTCCCATTCAATCCATATGTAATGCCAAAGACCAACAAGTCATGCAACACCACGGAATTATATTTACAGAGAGGTTCAATCATAGGCTTCCAAACTATGGCAATGTCACTAGACTCAAATGGAATGTAATCAAGATAGGCTTCATGTCTAGGAACAAGTAATCATCAATGAATTTTTTTTTGACCAGTTTCATTTTCTCAACCTTCCAATGCAAATCCTATAAAAATTCAACTCTCAAATCATAGAAATCTATTGGAACTGCTTCTTTTTTTCACAGTGTAGCTTTCAGAGCCAAAACCCTTCTTGTCAATGCCTTACAAATCTAATAAAAATAAAACTAGATTTTATCACTCTAAACTCTACAAACTCTCGTCAATGCCTCACCCTTCTTGTCAATGCCTTACCATTTATCTTTTTCTAAGAACAATCTGTTATACCAAGCAACATTCTTCAGAAATATCCTCTTCTGATTTCTCAGGCGAAAAATCAGTTGGTTTTGGTTGGAGAATTCCCTTGTCTTGTATAGGTCTCAACCATGGACACTCTGATTTTACGCCTGAGAAATTAGAAGAGGAGATTTTTGGCAGAATTCACTTGTCTTGTATAGGTCTCGACCATGGACTCTCAGGCTTAAAGTGCTTCAAAACCTACATACAACAATGACCAAATTACTTCAATTGTCACTAAACAACTTCAATAGCTAAATATTGTCTAACCTTCAATAGATAATTAAACAACTTATAAGTATTTAAACAAATACATATCGATAATTATGGGTATGGGGAACAATATCACATCCCAGAAATTGTACAAAAAATTGCAATGGAGGCCAGTTCAGATTTTGTCGGAATTACATATTTATCCCCAAGAGAATCAAAACAATGTTTAGTATAAAATAGAAATAGACACACTGCAACTTGATAGCCTTTTGATCCCAAATCCACTTTTCTGTGAGTTGATATTAAAACTCTTGGACGGGACTGCCAATGAAAAACATAAATGGATTTAAAAGATAAATAAAAAATAAGGGCCATAACCATACTCTATCTACAAACACAAAAATTGCGATAGCTACCAAATCTGAAGTATATATTTACCCCGAGGTGAATCAAAACAATCTTGAGAATAAACCATTGTAACAATCATTGATTTTTATCAACACAAAATTAAATCACAAAATCATTTACAAAATCCAAACGCCACTTATATCTCAACTTCAGTGTAGAAAATAGAAATTGACGTGATACAAATTGATAGCCTTTGAGCACATTGGACAGAGCCGCTATTAAAATAAAATAAAAAATAGGGTTTTAAAATAAGAAAGGAGAAACAAGGAAAATTCTATAACTAGACCATATAATAGAATAAGCTTTGCAATTTCAACATATGGCCAACATATACAATTGAAAACCAGCTAATCACTAAATATTGTCTAGCCTTCAATAGCTAATTAAGAAATTATATAACTATGTGATTTATGAAACATTACTTTGGAGATTATAAAAGAAAAATACACCCTTCAAAACAATGATGCATCATATATATAATTAAAACTTCTAGACCAAACCCCTTATTTGTGCTAGTTTCACCTCCGAGTAATAGTGCCATGAGTTGCTTCATGCTCAATAGTTTTTCCATTAGGACAAACCTAGACAAGACAACAAAATCCAAGATTATTCAATGGACATATTTAACCTCCAGGATATTCCTACTCAAGATAATAGATTGCTACATTGGACAATCTAGAATATTAAATAAAATATGTATTTAATTTTTTTTATTTAACTGCAATTATTTACTATACGTTAAGATGCACTAAATTGAGAATGTCAGAACATACCTTTACAATTCTTACAAACACCTTATCAACCTTTTTTTGGAGTAGCCCCTCATCATCCTAGATTCAAACATCAACTTACTCACTGAGAACAAACTACAAACGTGATAGTTATAGAACTAGAAATAACTCCTGAATGGGTTCCTCATGGTTTCAAGAATAATTTATTGGAGCCGTCTAATCTTGCAACAACCCTCCCTCGATCTGACAGAGAAACAACGAAGTCAACATTGGCTTTGTTGTTTCTCTAGTGGATCGAGAGAGGTTTGGTCCAAGATTAAGCAATTCTTAATTTATTCTCTACTAAACAGGGCCAACCACGTGAAGGTAGAAGCTCTTATGGCCCCTCCCCCCCCTCACATCACTCTCAATTCCCCAATACTCAATCTAACTGATATATTTAGGGTAAAACCTAAAGTAGACAGAAATTTAATATTTTTTCTCACAATATGCTTACTACAGATCGGATCTAAACATAAGGGTAAAAAGCAGATAATAGAAATATAACACAAATTTTCAGATCACATCAAGAAGATAACCATTGATAGCAATTGAATATCAATTCATAATCTAAACATAATTTATACCTTCTAGTCTAATCCAAGGGTCAAATGGTCAAAGGAAAAGCAAAATAACACTATCTACTAGATAATATGCATTAAAAATATTCAAAAAATGTCACATAAAAGTAAATTTATCAAGAACTCATTGAAAGGCAAAGAAAACAAAAATGTATGCAAGACCTTAATATTGACAGGCATATGTGATTTTTTTTATTATTATAAATGATTGGTATTATAATATTATACATCAGTACTAGGTTTTTTTTATTTCTTTGCACGACTTGTTGATAATTTCCTAAGTATTTCATCAATATATGTGTCATCTTCTTTTATTGCGTGCTCTTCTATTGTTGATTGTCTTGGCATTCTCGCACACATTGCATTCCTTGTCATGTACTCATGGCATTGAGGCACCAGATGTGGGTCATCGCCTACAACGACAAAAAATATTAAATTTATAGGGCAAGTTATTGAATAAGATTGATTTAGTTCATTAATAAGAAAAAATACGACTGGAATGTAATAAGTTACCTGCCCTGTGCTCCTCTTCTGTTAGAGGATATCGATGTATGTCGTGCAGCTCTACCATTGAAACCACAAAATTTATAAGTAGACAATCATAATTGAATTAGTAAAAAAAAAAAATAGAATCACAAAATTCATAAGTACGAAATTATTAAGTTATATATGATTAATATACAGTCATATTACCATCGTGGCTCTCATGTGAAACAACATCATGGGGCTGCACCAAACCAGTTATGTTAGGATCAGGTTGCACCTCACTTTCAGGAGGCTGCACCTCACTGTCAGGAGGCTGCACCTCACTTTCATGGGGCTGCACGGAAGCACCATCCTGTGGTTTCTCTCTACTATCAACAAATTGTTCTGTAGTACTATTTATGGGCTCGGTAATATTGTTGCTCCCTTGCTATAAATAACAGAGAAACATATAAAATTATTGGACGATATCAAACGAGAATGTACTTTAAAGGTAATGAAACCGTGTTATTGTGGTTAGATTTTTATAATATACCATCTCATGCACACTGCATCTTGGCGACTGTCCCAAGATTTTTCGGTGATCAATAACAACTTGGTATCCATACTTGTAACCAAGACGGAGGTCTTCTGTAGTGGTTTTGGTACCAAAATCATCCCCCTACATTGCATAAGAGTATTGATTTTCGTTATTGGTTGCCCCATGAATTACTAGAAACCTGGAAGGTGATATAACTAATAATATTGTTAAGATGTTTGATTACTTACAATTTGTGCCTGTAACTTCAAATAGCCGCCTTGGCCTAGTCTGTGTTGGCCATGTTTCTCAACCCTTTCCTTGGTGGATTTCAAAGTGTCAGGGAGCCTATGAAAAATTTCAAGTATGTTATATACTGCAATTGTATTTAAAAATAAAGAAAGATAAAAGTATTGAATTCAAATTGTAATTTACCATCCTGGACTAGGTGGATTTCTTCCTTCTTTTCTCAATCTCTTCTCCTTTGCATCCTCAATGAACACCTTCCATTCCCTCTCAGGAATAACGGGTGGACTCTCATACCTAGGGTTCTTTTGCAAGTTAACCCTATACATGTCACGTATATATTTTAAATATAGGCCCACCGCTTTGGAGACCTCGCTTTTGTCGAAGGTATCTACCCCAAACATATGTTCAAGGTAGTCCAAGATTTTTTTTTTGAGGTGAATACTCTGAGAATTCCACCTCGTTCGTAACGTGGGACCAAAAATTTCCAATGATTGGTCATGCAAGTGTTTATAAAACAAGTTGTTTCCTACATGCAAAAATAAATGATCATTAATAAGAAAATAATAATATATAAGATGATATATGCTTTAGATATACCACAACAAATGGTTAAAACAATTAAAAGCACCTGTAATTTTTAATGTCTTTATTGGAACTCTTTTCTCATTCACCAAAAAAGTGCATGAAATTTTTCCCATGTTGGAAAGGCACGACGATCCAGGAAATGAACTGGCAGTGTCATCACTACCATTGCCACCAACTCCTACGTGTGGCTATGCCACCTCTGGCTGAAGGGGTATGTCATGCTCACGGTCCCCAACTATAGGTGTGGACCCACTCTGAGTATGACTAGGATCAATTGCAGGTGGAGTGCTGAATACCCTAGCCGGTATATGTTGGCTCATGCTGGCTGGACCTTGTGGTGTACTCTCTGCAACATGACTACTACCAACATCTACTGCAGGAATCGACTGAATCGGAGCCAAAAAATCCTATATAAGAAAGGAAAAGTTTTTTTGATTAGAAAATGTAAAATTTATAAACATGAAACATTCATAATTGAACTTACGACCAAAAAAAAATCACTTAAAGATATGGTTATTACCTTATATTTTTGAACGTCTTCCTTCAACTGCTCTATACTTTCTTTAGTTTCTTGATTTTGATCTTTACTTACAATCAAGCGAAGGATTTCTTTGTTCGTTTTTATGATGATTTTGTTGATTGTTACCATTATGTTGGGGTCATCCAACAAGTCATCGTCGACCCAATCATCACAACCATGGCCCGTGGACTACATATTTGAAGAAAGAAAAGTTATTTTCAATTATATAAACAAATAATAAATTTCACATTAAATGTAATTCAGAAATGTTAATCATATGCCTGTTCTGGGGGGGATGGAGATTTTCCATGATCATCCTGCCAATAATTAGGTGTTAGAAATCCATAACCAATGAAATGACTCATGCAAACTCACAGAGTATGATGTGCATTATAGTGAAGTGCATTGCCTGTAATTTAACTGTTTTGAGGGGTCGGCTGGTGCTTTTCCATGATCAGCCTACGAAGAATTAGGCATTAGAAATCTATAACAAATGAAATGAATCATGCAAACACTAAGAGTATGATGTGCATAAGATTTAGGTGTTAGAAATCCATAACAAATAAACATCATGAACAACGATAAATTTACAAACAATGGGAATACAAATTTACAAACTGCACCACATCACATCATGATAAGTAAATATAATAGATTTCAAATTAACGCTCCCATAATAGCAATGTTTGCATGTATTCGATTCAAGTTGTAATCAATCAACAACTCCTCCCTTGCAGTTATTGATTTTATTGTGCATACGAATACATGGTTTCGTTCCTGCCCCTCAAATATGCAATTGGGTTGCTTATTTGTTGTCCTGGGTCATGTACTATTTATAAACCCCGCAATATTGCCCGATGCATTTGGCCTTCTGTCAATATACATAGACCCTCCTTTGTTTCTATCATTGTCTCTTAGCTGTATATAATTTGCATCCACTCCGTATATCCGCATACCTCGCGTATATTGAACTAGCTTCATCCAATCTCTATAATTATAACAAGGCCCGACATACTCCATCAATTCAGTTATTCCGCCATCAAAAACCTTTATGCCATCCATGAAAAATATCCCCAAGCCATGTAACGATGATGGAGCAATGAGATATATCCTCTCGTCCAGAAAAACATCAGTGTTTACTTGAGGAAGGTCCTTGGGTACCCATCGTTTCACTAAATGTTTGTACCTTAAGGGAACCTCGATGTCGTCTATCCTCTCAACATCATAAGAGCAGGACCCCCCTTTAGCAAGAAAAAATTCCATGCGTATATGGAATTTTCTTTTGATCTTCTCATATCTAGTTTCTCTCCATCTACCTGAACTTTCCTCGCTCGACGAAGACAGATCTGAAAAATACCTGTTTGATTGGACCTGTAGTCCATCGAATGAGAAAGCAGTTAAGAAGAATGCCCCTTTCAATTCTAGTAATGATAATTGTGTAGGATACAAGGATGACAAAAGGAAAAAAACAAATATGCATTCTTCTTAAATGGCAGATTGATCAACTCATATTATAAGGGGCAGATTGATAAACTCGTATTTGTGATGTAGAGAGACCAAGTGACATATCAAGTTGGTTCAACAAAAATCAACATATCCACACAAAAGCAGGCCACAATTAATAATAAGCCTCGAGTATGGATATGGTTGGGATATCATTCTCATGACCTCTTGGCCATGTGTTATGTTCATTGTTATATTTATTTTTAGACACTATCTATTTTGCATTGGCCCTATCTCTTACTACTTGGAAAACAATATTTTGGGTAGTTTGTGCATGTTATATAACCTATGAACCCATGTTTATTCTTATTTATACTTGTCGATTCCTGGTTATATTGATGCTCACTTTATTTTGATGTCATTTATGTAGGCCTAAACTTTATTTTCAAATGGGAATTATTAGTTTTAAACCCTTAACTCGACTAGTTTTTGTGAATATTTGATGCAGGAGCATCGTGCCATCTAGCCATCACATCAAAGCGCGCATTGAATGGAAGGAGAGAGGCGTAGCCCTCTCATTTTTCAAAATTTCAAAATTGTATTAAATGTTGTAAGGATGGTAGAGCCAAAAGCCATGCATGTGCGCAGGCTTTAGATAAAGGTTTCCTTAAATGGTTGTAAGGTTGAGATCTAGATCTGATTCGGACTAAACAACCATTCAATGTAATTGAATGTAAATTAATGAGAGTTGGTGAGGATGGAGGGAAGAGATCGAGGAGCCCCTATTTGTATCTAGATTTAGTTTGGGGAGAATAGATCAGAGAATAGGGAGAGAGAGGAAGCTGTGACTCTGTTACAGTCCGAGCTCACATTGTAAAGAGGAATTTCATATTAATACAATCATAGCAGTTTTTCCTGCATGTTGTTGTTCATGTGTTTGTGAGTTCATGAATGAATGTCTTTATGTGTTGATGATATGTTGTAGATGTATGAGTAGATTTTCATTTGCAGGGATAGACATAATTTACTATCTCTGAGTTCTTTGATTTTAGGTCGGGTTCTTTGTGGCTTCATGCAAGAGGTTGCATGACAGAATACTGTGGGTTCTGTAAGCCAGTGCAAGGAGTGCACTTCTGAATTCTGTGGAATTTCAGACAAAGACATGCCAAGAGGGCACACCAGAGGAAGTCATTGACTCAAGCAAGAAGCCTCAAGGTTGTTGAACACCTTGAAAGAGAAACTGTGCAAAGGAGAGAACAGAGAGGAGAAGAAAAATTGCTGAGAATTCTGTAAAGGCTCTGCCAGGAGGGCATTGAGAAAATGCACAGGATGCATTGAGGAGAACTCTATTTTGAGTTCGGTGAGAAGACAGAGTCACTGAGAATTCAGGAGAACTCTGCCAGGTGGGAATTGAGTTGGTGCAAGTGTTTACAGGAGGAACTCTTGTTTGAGTTCAGAGAGAAGAAAAGTGTCACAGGAGGAGGCACTCACAGGGTTACTGAACACCTTGCAGACTCATCAAAGCGTGCTTGAGCAGGAAGTTTCCAGAGGGAACTTACATCCCTTCAAGGAGAGGAAGGGATAGAGACCATTGAGGTCTAAGCATTAAAGCTCAAGCAGGAAAAATACCTGTACAAGTAGTGCACCAGGCTAACATTCAGATGAAGTGGTGATAGACAACCGTCTGAAGGTTTGTCAGGCCCAAGGGGTGTGCAGAGGTGAGAACTTGTCTCAAAGTTCTTAAGATCAGGAAGGATGGCACTGCTGTGTGAAAGAATATTGTAAGGAGTGCAGATGTCGAGAAACTTGCGAGGTTTCAGAGTGAAGCAAGCTCAGGAGGGACAACATTTTTATAACGAAGGCGAGTTCATCAAAGTCATATTAAGATAAAAGAGGGTTCAAAGGCCGAGGTCTTTGAAACTTTGAAAACCATCCAAGGGGAAGGGAAGGAGCGCATGCTTAGGAAGGAGTAACAACTACCATTGGATCAGTAGTGCATATAACCGCTGATCACAAGATCAGGGAAAACTATGCGAAGGTTAAACTCGTAGAGGTGGTGTAGTGGAAGATCTAAACGAACGATGGAGATGCTTCAAGAGGAAGTGATGAAATCCTGTAGGTCGTTAGATCTCGCAGATCTGTGAGTAATTTAAGACTTAGCATATTTCAGTGTTCAAAATCTCAAGAGGAGTAGTGGTCTTTAGATGAGAAGAAACATGAGCCATTGATTCTCCTTTGGAGTGGAATTTTGGCATTTTGGGGTTCGACATTTCGGCAATCCCAATGACAAGGAGTGGGGCACTTTGTGTTGAAAACCCTGAATTCATGAAACATGACGTGTCTTTGGACTAGGGCTATGGTCATGGAATAAGCAACCATATGGACCGAAAATTGGTCAGGGACTAATCGTCGTTGATCCCATTTCGGCATTTCGGCATTTCGGGGTCCAAGAAGCAGAGGAGGTTGTGATTTTGGAATCGAGAGTTTCAAACTCCCGGTTTGTGAAATCCCAAAAGATTTGAGCCATTTTAGCATTTCAACATTTTAGGTTTCAGGAAGCAGATGAGGCTGTGATTTTTGTATCGAGAGTTTCAAACTCCCGGTACGCGAAATCCCTAAGAGCAAAAGGAAAAATTCCCGAAAGGTTGAGGGACAATAGTCGTTGGGCCCCAATCAGGTTTCGGGGTTTCCAAACTCAAGAGGTAGGGTTGCATGGTCAACACAACTCCCGAAATCATGAAGAGAGAAACGCCAAAAGGCGGGTCCCAAGTATTATACAGAGGGTACATACGACGGAAGTCAAAGGAATGGTCAAGGTTTGAAGAAATTCCCAAAAGAACGTAAGCCATTGGATCGAGGTAGGCTCACAACCATCGATCTCGCCAAAGGAGAAATTTCAGAGTTTGGGTAATGGGATGACTAGTGGTTGGGGTCGCTGTATTTCAAACTCCCAATTACCGAAATCCTGGTACAACCAGGACCATTGGATCGAGGGAGGCTCATAGTCGTTGATCTCATCTAAGGGAGAGATTTTGGGTTTCGGGGTTTGAAGAGTCAAAAGACTCGATTCTCTTGCATCGTTGAGTCGCGAAATGCGAAAAGAATCTCTTGCTTTGGTCGGAGATCATATCTGGTGGTCGTGTGGTGGTGAAGACTCATGCCTGGTGCATGCTGTGTAGGTGGGGTTTTCATGAAGGACTTGTGGATCAGATTCATGAGGTTCCAATGAGGGCTCGAAAGAACTATTTTAGTTCTGCGAATTTGAAAAAGACCGATCCTGTGTAGATCTCGACCCGAGGGTCGGGGGTCTGCATCAATGTGGTATCAGAGCCGAAATTCACTTGTATCCTGTAGACGAAAGAAGATGGGGATACTCTTAGGTGTAGAGTGATCAATAAGTTTGCCAGCAGGGCAGACAGGAACAGGAAGATGGCTACTGAAGGCCATGGATGTGGTCACAGGGAAGATCGCTAGCAGAAGAAAAATCTAGAGATGGATGAAGAGCTCACTGAGTTAAGGGCAAGAATAGAGAAGCTTGCACTGCGGGTGCAGTAGAATGAAAAGACACATTTGGTATATGAATGGCCCATGAAGAGAAAATCAAAGTGGCCAGTCAAGAAATTGTTGGCCAGAAGACAACAAAGGATGTTGAGGAGGTGGTTGAGGTATGTGGAAAGCCTCAGGGCCACAGAGGAGATGGTTCATTCCTGTGAGCCAGAAGCTGGGAGAAATATCAGTGATGATGGAGAGGAGAGATCGAGTAAAGATCTCATAGACTGCCAAGTGGGTAGAGATGGAATTTCAAATTGCCAAGTGGGCAATAGAAAGAGATCAAGTGAAGGTCTCATATACTACCAAGAGGGTGGTGCTAAAAGTTCAAATTTCCAGGAGGGCATTGAGATGGGATCGACTGATCTCATAGACTGCCAGGTGGGCAAAGGAAGAGGAGAAACTCCATATTGCCAGGTGGGCAAGGGAGAGAAGATGAGGCCATGTGAGAGTCTCATGAACTCAGAGGTGAGTTCATATCAGTGAGGAGAGCTGATAGAGGAAGATCAGAAGAGCATTCTGATGATTGGGGGAATAGAGGTATTCCTGCCACATCACCCAACTGAGGAAAAAAATTGTGTTTCCGATGCAACAAAAGTAGAAGGAAAACCAGTTGTGATTGTCAGGGAGAAAGAAGAACCAGAGTAGACATCAAAATCTACCCCATCAGAAGAAGAGCATTCAGTAGAAATGTTTGAAATTTTTAGTCAAGAGGCTGAACAAGGGATAACTACAGTACTGGAAGTTGTAGTAGAATAAGAGCATGCAGATAAGATGCTCACTCCATGGGAGATGGAGTTGGAGATGTTGGAGGATTGGTTGAAATATCTAGAGCCAGTAGATGACTGCCACGAGGAGACAGTCATGCATATGATAGTAGAGGAGCATTCCAAGGAATCGCTCAGAATTTTCATCCAGGGAGTTGAACATATGATAACTGCAGTGCCGAGGCGTGCAACAGAAGATGAAGGAAAATTCTAGTTTGAGGAGCAGTTGGAGGAAGCTAGAATTCAACCAGCACAAGGGGAAATGGCATAAGCTAATCTATCAGAGAAGGTGACTAAAGCGCAGGTCAGTCAAGAAGATAAGATTGCAGAGATGAATTTTGCAGCAGGGTGGCATGTTGAAGCTACAGAGGAAGAAAATGGCATGGGAGATCTAGTTGATCTACCCATTTGCAGGGAAGAAGTGCAGTGGAGTAAGCTGCAAAAGGAGAGCCAGCCCTGGGAGAAACTAGATGAGATAATTGAGGATATCATAAGGTTGATGATCAGATTAGCAGAAGTGGTCAACAAAGGGAAGTTGAGTAGAGGAGAACCTGCCATAGCAGCAGGGCAGCAGAAGCAACAACAACAACGAAGCGATGGAGCGGATGGACAACTCCAAAGAACTGTTTGGGATCCAGGTGGATTTTGACAGCTGTGCTGAGAAGCTCATGAGAATGAGCTCATGAATTTCTCATAGCAGAGGAGTATGATGCAGGATCATCACTCCAAGCCAGCTACGTGCCATCCAGCTAGCACATCAAAGCGTGCATTCAATGGAAGGAGAGAGGCACAACCCTCTCATTTTTAAAAATTTCAAAATTGTATTAAATGTTGTAAGGCTCGTAGAGACAAAATCCATGCATGTGCACAAGATTTAGATAAAGGTTGCCTTAAATGGTTGTAAGGTTGAGATCTAGATCCGATTCGTACTAGACAACCATTCAATGTAATTGAATGTAAATTAATGAGAGTTGGTGAGGATGGAGGGAAGAGATCGAGGAGCCCCTATTTGTATCTAGATTTAGTTTGGGGAGAATAGATCAGAGAATAGGGAGAGAGAGGAAGCCGTGACTCTGTTACAGTCCGATCTCACATTGTAAAGAGGAATTTCATATTAATACAATCATAGCAGTTTTTCCTGCATGTTGTTGTTCATGTGTTTGTGAGTTCATGAATGAATGTCTTTGTGTGTTGATGAGATGCTCTAGATTTATGAGTAGATTTTCATTTGCAGGGATAGACATAATTTACTGTCTCTGAGTTCTTTGATTTCATGTTGGGTTCTTTGTGGCTTCATGCAAGAGGTTGCATGAAAGAATATTGTGGGTTCTGTAAGCCAGTGCAAGGAGTGCACTTATAAATTCTGTGGAATTTTAGACAAAGATGTGCCAAGAGGGTGCACCATAGGAAGTCATTGACTCAAGGAGGAAGCCTTAAGGTTGTTGAACACCTTGAAAGAGAAACTGTGCAGAGGAGAGCACAGAGAGGAGAAGCAGAATTGTTGAGAATTCTGTAAAGGCTCTGCCAAGAGGGCATTGAGAAAATGCATAGGATGCATTGAGGAGAACTCTGTTTCGAGTTCGGTGAGAAGAAAAAGTCACTGAGGATTCTAGAGAACTCTGCCAAGTGGGCATTGAGTTGGTGCAAGTGTGCACAGGAGGAACTCTTGTTTGAGTTCAAAGAGAAGAGAAGTGTCACAGGAGGAGGCACTCACAGGGTTACTGAACACCCTGCAGACTCAACAAAGCATGCTTGAGCAGGAAGTTTCTAGAGGGCACTTACATCCCTTAAAGGAGAGGAAGGGACATAGATCATTGAGGTCCGAGAAGTGAAGCTCAAGCAGGAAAAAGACCTATGCAAGTAGTGCACCAGGTTAACATTCAGATGAAGTGGTGATAGACAACCGTCTGAAGGCTCGTCAAGCCCAAGGGGTGTGCAGAGGTGAGAACTTGTCTCAAAGTTGTTAAGATCAGGAAGGATCACACCGCTGTGTGCAATAATCCTGCAAGGAGTGCAGATGTCGAGAAAATTGCAAGGTTTTAGAGAGAAGCAAGCTCAGGAGGGACAATGTTTCTAGAACAAAGGCGAGTTCATCAAAGTCAGATTGATCTCAAAGAGGGAGAAAAGGCCGAGGTCTTTGAAACTTTGAAAACCTTCCAAGGGGACGGGAAGGAGCGCATGCTCAGGAAGGAGTAACAACTACCGTTGGATCAGTAGCGTAGATAACCGCTGATCATAAGATCAAGGAAAACTACACGGAGGTTAAACCTGTAGAGGTGGTGTAGTGGAAGATCTGAACAGATGGTGGAGATGCTTCAAGAGGAAGTGCCAAAATCCCGTAGGCCATTATATCTCACAGATCTATGAGGAAGTTAATACTAAGTGTCTTTCAGTGTTCAAAATCTCAGGAGGAGTAGTGGTTGTTGGATGAGAAGCAAGAGGAGCCGTTGATTCCCCTTTGGAGTGGAATTTTGGCATTTTGGCATTTCGACAATCCTGATGACAAGGAGCGGGGCACTTTGTGTTGAAAACCTGAAGTCGCGAAACGTGACGTGTCTTTGGAGTAGGGCTGTGGTCACGGAGGAAGCAACCATAGGGACTGAAAATTGGTCAGGGACTAATCACCGTTGATCCCATTTCGACATTTTGGCATTTCAGGGTTCGGGAAGCAGAGGAGGCTATGATTTTGGAATCGAGAGTTTCAAACTCCTGGTTCATGAAATCCTGAAAGATTTGAGCCATTTCACCATTTCAACATTTCAGGGTTCGAGAAGTAGAGCATGATGTGATTTTGGTATTGAGAGTTTCAAACTCTCGATATGCGAAATCCCGAAGAGCGAAAGGAAAAATTCCTGAAAGGTTGAGGAACAATAGCCGTTGTGCCCCAATCAGGTTTCAGGACTCAAGATGTAGAGTTGCATGGTCAACACAATTCCCGAAATCACGAAGAGAGAAACGTCGAAAGGGGGGTCTCAAGTATCAAACAGAGGGTATGTATGATGGAAGTCAAAGGAGTGGTCAAGGTTCGGAGAAATTCTTGAAAGAACATAAGCCATTGGATCGAGGTAGGCTCACAACCATCGATCTTGCCAAAGGAGAAATTTCGGAGTTCGGGCAATGGGATGACCAGTGGTTGGGGTCGCTACATTTCAAACTCTGGGTTACCAAAATCTCGGTATAGCCAGGACCATTGGATCGAGGGAGGCTCATAGCCATCGATCTCGTCTAAGGGAGAGATTTCGGGTTTCGGGGTTTGAAGAGTCAAAAGACTCGACTCTTTTGCATCGTTGAGTCGCGAAATGCGAAAAGCATCTCTTGGTTTGGCTGAAGATCATATATGGTGGTCGTGTGGTGGTGAAGACTCATGCCTGGTGCACATTGTGCAGGTGGGGTTTTCGTACAGGACCCATGGATTGGATTCATGGGGTTCCAGTGAGGGCCCGAAAGAACTATTTCATTTTTGCGAATTCGAAGAAGACCGATCCTATGTGGATCTCGACCCGAGGGTCGGGGGTCTGCATCAATATTGTTTGTTCTTGGGTTCACTCATTGCATCACTATTTTGAGATGGTCCTGTTTATGTGTTTTAGTTGGGCTTATAGTCACGATTAACCTATGGGTAAGACTAGAAATGATAGGATAATAAAGGTATGATAGGCTATGATTAGGTGACTAGGCTATGATTAGGCTGTAATTCTTCTTAGTTCTGACATCATCTTACATTGTTGTTCTCAAATGGTAGCAGTAGGTGTAGGTATTTTCTGGAAATCCTCTGAATTTTCAGACTCATATACACAGATACATACATACATGTTTTGCGACCACAGTCAAAATTCACTATTGTCGCCCACAATCAATAAGTTTATAATGATATAAGAAAATTTAGAATAGAGGGGGAAATCCATGCGTATAATGTCTTAGAAATATATAATAGAGAGCACGTAGATGTAGTTTAACATAACTAAGGATACGATAAGAAGGCTTTAGGCATTGTATTGTAAACTCAACTTTGGATTTCCTTTCCTTTCCATTCCAACAATTACAAGTGATGAAGAATATGAAATGGGCTTCTAGTCACAACAAATCATCTAATTTGACTTTTCATTTTTTAATGCTGTGAGTTATAACATGACTTACCATGTAATTTGGTGACCATACATTTGTTCTCTGATCTGAAGAATATAGGCTAACATGGAATCATGAATCATGGTTAAACTTAGGTTGTTTTCAAGATGAGGTGAGAGGTGACCAACATCTATAATGACCAACATCTACAAGTGTCTAGATCACATGATAGTCTTTCATATTGATATCATACGTTCAGTTAACTATGAGAAAGGATCTCTTTGAATCATTGAGGTGAAATAAAGAACTGTACAGAGCAATATAAGATTCTACTCCAAAGTGAAGGAAAATGTATACTATGTGGAAGAAGCCTACATTGTAAGTTTTCTTGAATTTTCTATGGAGTATGAAGAACATCACAAGAAGTAGTTGCTTGAAGTTGAAGAGTTTTTTAAGGMACACCCACATTATGCAAACCTCGAAGTAGTTTGTACACAACTACTACTTGTAGATAATCAAATACAAAAATTGCAAGAAGCATGTGAAGCAATCCAAAGGTTAAAACTTTGGAGACATATTGAAGAGGAGTATACAAGAGACCTATTTGGATAGTGTGATTTAGAGGAGGCTTGGAAGGAATGGTATATAAAAAAAATACATTTGTTGGAAGACAACTACTTCAAGCTTCTCTTTCATGCACATACCCCTTTATATGAAAAGAACATCATTGAGGAAAGATGTGAGAAGGGGATGCCTAGTAAGTTCCAGTATGATTCTTCTACAATGGTATTGTTTCTTATAGAGCTTATGGATAGGCCTATTGGACTAATTCAACATTGGGGCTAGTATATATACATGGGACCCTAGCTTATGGGTGGGTTTTGTGGACTAGTTCAACATTTTAATCAACACTCATACACATGACCTTAGTTTATGGTTGTACAACATTGCTACAAGAATTAAGGACAATGATTCTTGAAGGTATATTGTTCATATTTTCTACAAATTTCATAGTATTCCCTTGATGGTGAATGTAAAAATGGGTATGGGGTAGTATTATGTGAAGCACCTCCCCTCAACAATGAGCATTCATTAGCTATGTGACCCTCTATTCTACAATTTGTACACCATTTTTGTTCCCTTGCAGTTTTGGCCTTTGTCAACTACTGGATATTCTCAATTACAGTAATGAATTGATTTTGAGACTATACTAACATAGGGGTTGTTCCAAATGAAAAATTAGGGGTTGGTTGTAGGAAAATTAATTGTTGTACATGGGTAACCTATGATAAATTTGAGGGATATTGCTTTCTCTATGGCCTCCCTCTATTTCACCAATGTTTGTTACATCAACAATGTTTGGGTAAAGGGAAGGAGAAATCTTATGAACCATTTCTTATGATTTCCATCTTGAATTTGGTGGGTTGATCTACTAATCAGATCCCTAAACCTTTGGTTGTATTCCCAAGTAGACTCCCCTACCATCTACTTAATAATTTGAGCTTGGTAGTGCTCTATTGCTTCATATTAGGTTTTTGGAATTCAATAGTAAATCTTTGCTTCACCTCATCTTTTCCCCATCTCTAGAGGTGTGCTCTTCACATATTTCAATACCATCATAGGGATTTTCCCCTAAATATGTCATTAAATTCCATCTGTTGGACATCCAGTGTGGTTCATGTTACATTCTATATTGTCTCATAAAGGAACTAATGTTGTTCAAGATCTTCATCTCCTTTTCCTGAAAATTCAAGAAAGCGTTACATAGAACTCCTTTGCATACCATCCATGGTGCCAACTAGAGTATGTATAAAGACAAAATCTTGTGACTCTAATTGACTTACTAAGTTGTGACTTCCACTTGTAAAGAGACTACAAGTACTCATTGGAGTATTCCCACTACTAGTTTGTTGACTTCCATTATTAGCAAATTTCCCAATATGTCCTAACTACTAGACAATATATTCAAACCACAACTAGTTAAATTAACTGATGTTACCCAGATATGATTGGAATGTGCAAGGGATAATATCTGCATTGGACTAACTTTGTTATTTTCTGGACAATCCATGCCAACTACCACTAGCTCTTCCTTGCAAAATAATTGAAACATGTCTACTAATGCTTGATCTAGTTCTGTCTAAGTGGGAATGTTCCCATTCAATTGTCTATTAGATTTTTCTTCAAATGCAACCATTTCCTACAATAAAATTGCATACTTGTTATGAACCAAACTACACAAATAACATAAGAATATAAAGAAGAAGTAACTCCATTCCTTGATAATGATAAAGAGTCAATGAATAATAAGCCACTAGGAGAGGGAAAGATTCTTTTACAATATATCCAATGCATAAGAAAATATGCCTATACAAATGAATCTCTTTTATTATAAATAGGAGATAGTGTGTGCATAATGTAACCTACCATTGAGCTGACCTAATCATATTTGATAAACTAATAATGAATGAGGGTTAGGGCCTTAACAATGCTCACATATATATGTTGGACATTCTTGGTTTTCCCATCCAAACCGATAGAAGTTTCCCCACTCGCTCTACTCGCTATACTCCTCTCCAACACCAAACCTCTCTCTATCAACCCATGACTAACCTCTTCTCCTCATATCCTAAAATATTTCAACTCCTCTAGTGTCACTTCATCACTCCCCTTATTGTTGATTTCACAACTTCACCAAATTCTATGATTACTTGCATATGGTCTATGCCATTATTGGTTGGTCACTACAACTCTTTTTCAATATTTTTTACCTCTTCCTCGAGATTATGTGTCTTCCATGTTATCTTCTCCTTTAGATTTTTGTCCTCGCCATACTTTATGTAGTCCTACCCTCAACATAGAGATTTACATTTCCATGGTCGGTGATTTGAAGGGTAAGATCTATTTATCTACTAAGAACGTATTGAGCCAAGTGGGGACTTCTTTTGTCATCCAAACAAGATAGATTTTGCTATGAGAAACACATGATTATCTAGTAACAATGTAAATGGAAGGATGGAAGGAAAAGGATAATATATAGTTGGGATATAATTCTGGGTAGAATAGGAATGATAAATTCATGAAAAGGAGAAATGCTCCCCACTTTCAGTGTGAAAGATATATTTCATTAGGGTGAAACAACTTTTACCAATTGTTATATGACAAGTTTCGGGAGAATTTGAAACTAGTCCAGTGCTAAAATCATCATTTTGAGAGTAAGTGAATATTAAAGAATTATTTTCAGAAATGTAAGGAGAAATGGAACCAAACTGGTGCAAATATAGTTAATAAATTTCATTGTGAGTACTCGAATAACATGCAATCTTAACATTTTAAAATCTGGTACAAACCAATAATTCTTGGGACTTCATCACAAAGCAATCATATGACTTAATATCTGGAGCTAGGTTGGGACAATGATAATTAGATTGAAACTTTTATCATGTAGGAGTTTTGAAGATACTGAAGAATGGATTTTTCAAATGCTATAAATTACCTTGAATATGCTTTGAGTTATCCAAATGAAACCAGACTATATATATGGCATTTTCATATTGGAAGGAAAAGGTACTACTAATGAAAACTAGACTTATTTTTTTACATCATTCCAATGATAATCAGATCAACCCATTACCTTTAATGAAGAATGGCGAATGAGCCACAAAAATGAACTTTGTTCGATACTTAACACTCAAAACTTCAACAATTGACGATCCTTAAATATTTTGTATCAAGTTTTGATTGTCTTTGCCTAAATTGTTTCAGAGGTGAAAAGTGAAGTATTTTCATTGAGTAATATTTGGAGAATGGATGCCACGAGTGAAACCCTAAATTTCAATGAATACACAACCTCAGACCTGGGCGTTAACATTTTATAAAGACATATTTGATCCCAAATGTGGCAATTTTTTATAGTCGAGAGCTCAACCCTCACCTTTCTACACGACAATATAATCATAGTATCAATTATTAGGTTCGAGAGCTCGGCTCTCGCCCTATCCATAAAAAATAAATAACAATTTATTCTGTTGATATTCTATCCCAACATGAAATGATTTTTAGGGTTCTCTCAATGCTGAGGATGTAGGTGGAAATGTGGATGAATATATGGCCAAGAAAACCAATGATGCATTGCATCCAATGCTCAATGATCAACCCAACCCCATTATAGTTAAAAAAGTAAACATTACTCACTGATTTGGGTGACATCCTTTTCTCTTGCACAGTACTCGGTCGATTTTTCTTCAAGTCAATTTGTATTCACTCCATTTTGTGGGTTTCGTCACATGCTAGGGATTCAACTTACAATGGCAGGGGCTAGGGCTTCGACTTACAATGTGTGCGCTAGTGGCCACCAATGATTAATTTGAAATGATTCATGGCTGTTGATTCATTACAATATGAAAAAAATATTCTTGTGCACTAGTGGCCACTAATAATCATATGTGTGAAGTTTGAAGCATTTCCTACTTTTGCAAAGAAAAAACTATATCCCAAGCCAAATTTCTTGACTAAATGACCCACTGCAAATATAATTAGTAATTGTTTACTATTCATTGAATTTAAAAAGTGGAAGAATAGTTGCTCCTTGTAAAGCAAATCGCGACTATGGATATCTATGGAAACTAGAGAAACATACAATGGCCATATTGGTTAATAGTTTCATAAATGAACCCCTTGCACTCTTTTTCCTTCACATCATCTATTTTCATCACCAAAACATTTTTGGCAATCCTTGTACATGCTTTATCTCTAATAGATCTAAATATGTTCCCAAGTTATTGGTACAAAAAATGAATGATTGTTGAAACATATATTCTCTAATCCACATTCGATAAGAAAATAATCCATATGTTATTGGTCAATAATAATGATCCTATAAATAATATCTCAATGATCACACAATCATTTCACCCCCGTGGCTAATGCAACCTATGTATTATCACCTTTTTTCTTGACCTCTACCTATTTTATCGCTCTTGCATCGCATGATAATAATAATTATAATAATAGTAACAATATGATATCTTTAATGACATCTATGGCCAATTGGGTGGTTCTCCTTCTCGCCTACCTATTCTACCTTTGACTCCTTGTTATGTACCAAATATCCCAAATAGCATAAAATTAGAAAGAAGTAACTTGATAACTTGAGAATGAAAGAGACCAAATGAATGGGAAGCCTCTTCTAGGGGCAACCTCCTTTTACAATATTACAAATGCATAGGATGATATTATCTCTAAAACTATGTCTCCTTGGTGTATATAGGAGACAAAGGGTACAATTACAATTAAGGGGCTTGGCCAACCATTAAAGGACCTAGTCGGCCATCAATGACAACACTAATATAACAATAGAAATGTAATATCTCAATATATAGGGCTTAACATGCCCCTCCCCTTCAAACAAGTGTCATCCTCAACACTTGATTAGTTGTGGATATTTCTACATGAATATATGTTAATGGCCAATGAGCCAAAGAAAATATATTTAGGAACTAAGGCCTTGTTTTTCCTCTCTAGTCATGGTAGAGTTCTTATGACCCATTCTTATTGTTAAAAACATACTAATGGTGATCATATTCCTAGTTGAAGTCCTTGTTCATGGCCATTAAACACATGAAATCTTCGTTTAGGGCCTAAGGCACTTGTTTTCATCCCTCAATGATGGAATATTCCTTTAATCCCATATGATGATATGATGATGGAATAAAGTGGGTGTGTGAGTCAAATTTGAGTCTAGAAACCCTTGCATATCGTTAAGGCATGTGAATAGTCTATCCATGTCAAATTTCAATGCATGTAGAAACAGTTTAAAAAAAATTCAATGTTGGCCCCATTCACATGTCACTGCTGCCTGCCTCTAGTATTTTTATGGTGTTGATTAAGAAATCAATGGAAAAGAGGGATTTTTCATCACAACTATGACACAGATACATTGTATATACATTAATGTAGAACCTGAAAGAAAAATGAAGAAAGACTAATGAAAACTTAAAACTTGCGTCAACCAATTTGTGTACTTTGAAAGAAAATTAGGGTCAAATATATACATGATGAATTGATGATGGAAGAAAGTGGGTGTGTGTCAAATTTGAATCCAGAAACCCTCCCATATCGTTAAGGCCCTATAAAAGTTGAATTAATAATTATGTCAATTATACGAAGACCTGCAAAAGTTGGATTAATAATTATGTCAATTATACAAAGGGGATTATTTAAAAAAACATGCAACATGGTATCTTCAAATAATTATATACTATAATTAAAGTGAAATGGATCGCTACATACCACAAAAATGTGTTAGTCCCGGGGCATCATTAATTGTCCATACAAGTATTCCACGTAATTGAAATTCCTTCTGCCTTATTGGTTTAGAAACGTCATACATAGTGATGTCGGCCCATAACTTTAGTCAATCGTCGATGAGAGGCTCGATATATACATTCATATCTTTAACCTGGTACTTACCTAATTGTTTTAAATTACACATAATTACTAATGTGATGTGCATACATAAGTAAATAAATAAATACATGATATTATGCAACAAGAAATACAAATGAAATCTTACATTCGGAAAATTAATGATAACATTACATACCTGGAACAATCATTGTCAACATTATGTGTTACCTCTTTATTGACATCCAAGGAGGAATGTTATTGTTGATAACAAAAATTGGCCACACTAAGTAAATAGACCTGAGCTCCCCAAATGGATTAACACCGTCAACTGCCAATGAAAGCCTAACATTACGAGGTTCATCTTTAAAAACTGACCATTTTTCCTCAATTTACTTAAATGCATAACCATCTGCAGACATTCGAAGAACACCATCTCCACTTATATTATGTGCATGGTAATCCATAAAATGTGCTATGCTTTCACACCAAAACAGTCATTGCAAACATGGAATTATGGGAATACGATGAAGAACCTTATGAGGCACCTTTTTTGTTAGTTGATCGGTTCGATATCTACTGGTCTGACATTGCGGGAATTCTGTTTTCAACACATGTTGTCCATAGTATATAATATGATCATTGGGACATGCATCTATAGCTTGATACTCCATTCCAATTTCTTTCATAATGGCATTTAAATATCGGTATGTGCGAGGTAAAATATTTGACGATGGTAACAGAAATTCACCTAACAATCTACGACATAAAAAATAAGTAATTAGTGTAAAGAATGTTATAATTTGTAAATATTTAATTCTTATTTCAAACATTAATTAAAACTTAAAAGAATAAAAAAAAATCAACCTTTATGTATACGTGATGATGAACCATATTACATACCTTAGGATCTTTTTCATACAACTGTTTGACAAACCATTCAAAACCTTTAAGTTCACCAACAATAATGTAGAAGATAGAAGATTTTATTTTGAACCTTCATATAGTGGTTTTTCTGCCTTCTCTAGAAGAGGTACGTCAAGATCACCAATGTCCTCATCATCATCCTCGTCCGGTCGAGTCAACAAGTCTTGGATCAATTCATTTGTCCCATCGTCTTCAACTATATTGTTATTATTGTCATCTTCTTCCATAGGATCATTAACTTGATATTCAATATTCAACACTCCAAATTCCTCGGCACCTTCTAGTACAACTTCATTTCTGCTAGTACTTGGCGCGTTTGGACGCTTAGGGGGCTAGCCTGACTTTATAATTACAAGCAGTCATGCAAAATTAGTGTACTGCATAAGAAATATTTAAACAATATAAAATTTTATAAATACAATCAATATAAAGATATAATAATGAATATATATTTTACCAAGGGATGATATTCATTCAATCCACCTTCAATGTGCCCATGGGTTCTACAATGTCTTACAGCTGTTTGTATTAAAATTCTTTTGACCTTTGTGCTCCCGCATTTAGCGCAAGGGAAATAAAATCTCTCGTCACCTTGTCCATAATATCTCCACATTCTTCACCACAAGAAAAATATTGAGATGATTATGTTATAAAGTTCAGTGATGATGTGCTAGATCTATTCGATTCTTGAAATGCAATAGACCAAACCATACAATATATTTTACCTCATAAGCTTCAAATCTTCACCATAACCAAGTAACATAATCAAACGACATAATAGAACTAGGGTAAGAGATCAAGTCACATATAAGCATGGAAAAATTAGCATGTTCACAGATGACAAAAAATCTACATAAACGTATAAGGTTATAAAATATTAAAGGAGACAAGAAAAAAAAAATTAACTAACCTTCAAAGTCTAAAATCCTCTTGCAAGCCTTGAACAATGATCACAAAACTAAGCTCTGTAGATCGAAGATCAGTTCGATATCTTAATCAACAAACAAACCTTCACATAAAAACGAAGATTAGCAGAGCTATAACACATAAAAGACGCCACAACTATAACAAATTAGTCGAAATTCAGTTCGAATTAACTAATTTATAGATTCGTCATCATCGGAATTCCAATGACTATAACCCTAAATTAAGGTGGACCATTTCGAAGTCAATGAACGTTATGTTGACCTACAAACGACTATATTAAAGTGTCAGAACTAGGCGTCGTACTTCCGACGACCTTAGAAAATGTCGAAAATCCGACGTTATCAGGACTAATTTAAAAAAAAGAGTAAAATTTTGTTTTTTTTAATTTTTTTCGACAAAAAAATTGATTTTATCACAATCGTCGTAATAGTTCGTCGATTTTTTAGCCTATATGTAATAGTGAACCATGTACCCAACATGTACCTTAACCAAAAGTCCTCATCAATGTCATCATCCAAATATGATTTTTAACTATGTAATAGACCTGGTGTATATGATCACATACTTGCAAACCTTCCTTAACTTTCACAACAAGAGACTAGAATTTTCATCAAACTTTTCTTTAGTCTCACATGACTAGTTTGGGATTAGTGAACAACCCTAACTTGAAATAATCATAACTATGTACTTGTAATGAATAAAGATCTAAAAATAGTACACAATGTTCTTCAGTTTGTTTTATGAAATTCCTCCAGGTGTCACTACTTGGAACCTCTCAGAAAATGAGTTATAGAAAAAATGTCATACCTTGCTGAATTTTGAATTATTCTAGAGAGCGACCTTGTAGAGAGTGCCCCGCATATAATATTTGTTGAATGGATATGAAAATGTTACACATAATACTAAATACTATACTATAACCAACACATTTTTTTCTTACTGAATTTGGATCTGTTATAAAGAAAATATGACGTTTTTACCCGAAACAGTTGTTTTAGACTAGTTTCAGGACTAGCCACAAACCCTATTTTCCACGGAGTGTAACTCCAAAAATACAACGACCCACAAGATGAAATTTTTACCATAGATAATTGGATATCGTTTCTCAATGGAATATCAATTTCATGGTCTGAATCATTCTAGAAATTGTTTTATTACGAAAATGGTGAGATGACTTGTAAATAACATACCTTAGAAAGCATCATCAAAATAATTTATCCTCCCTTGAATTACAACCTTCTTTTCTTCACCTTCCTTCTGAAATTCATCTTAGATATCCTTTAGTTACCTCAGTCACCTATAGATATTCAATATTCTCAAGTGTGATTGAAAATGAGAGAGCCTTGCCTCTTATTTATACTCTCCAAGTAGCTTCCTTATAAGCATCTTCTAGGCCACTTTGCCCACTTTGCTTATTTTAGGGTTAACCTGTTATAGCAAGAATTGCCTCACCATTGATATATTGCATAGAGGGCCTTTTTCCATTTCCCTATGTATACTTGTCATCCCTTTTTGATGAATTAGAGAAAAAAATACACATTTTTCCACATATACGCTCTCTATCTGCTATACAACATGCATATATGCAAGCTGCTCCACTACAACTCGTGTACATCGAGATTTGTGAAAGAAAATAAAAAAATGGAATCGAGTTTCCATGTCACGATAGGAGATATATGATCCTTGGCCTTCCACATACTGGAAACGTTTCGACTCATCCCTTCAAATGCATTTTGAAGACTATAAAATCACAATTCCGAGCTATGGAAAAAAGGAGAAAGCATTCAACTTTGACAACAAAGTTACTCTGGAGAAATTACTTCATATTGAGTCTGCATCTTTTTGTCCCTCAAGTCTTAACACAGTGTTCATCACCCAAGCTCTTTCCCTATTGTTGAGAGAACCTCATTGTCTCTCTCTTATGATCTTGACTTTGGTGGAGGATTGAAGTGGTGGAGACCCAGTTGGAAGGAACTTGGTTCCTTGGTTTCGAACCGTGCCAACACAGAAGTCTATAATGTTGTCACTTATGCTGATCAATTATTAATAGAAATACTCCTTTTCCATCCTATTGGTATCGTGTGAATATATGATTATTATCCATGGGCATGTTTGTAATGTTTATTAATGGATTATTCTATCTAATGTGCTAACCCCTTTATATTATCACTATATACTTGCTCTGCTTGTTTGTTGAGAACTTGCTGCAGGTATAAAGCTTTGGGTCGAAGTGCTCAAAGGTGGAACATCATCGAACGTTGGATCGAGGTAGGCATCTTTCTTATCTTGCACATTAGTTTATATAACATACAATGGAATTGAGTTGATTTCTGTAGTCATACCTATTTGTTGTGGTTTACCCTTGGCCATAGAGAGTTTTTCCCTCGTAACAGAATTGACGACTCCACTGGGGAGAGATCTTCCTTCTAATGGTTGAAGTATTTTTTCTTCTTGCATTGCTCTTTTTCCTTTGTGTTTCTTGTCGTATCACTGCTCGACAGATTCTGTTCACTCTAGGTTTGATTTTTCAGCCTTTTTTCCCTTGCCTGGCCTTGTTTTAAAGCTTGTATGCTCTTTTTTCTTTGACATTCGCATATAATCGCGTGTTGTCTCACTACGAGCTGTGTATATATGCATTATTCTCCTGAACAATCACGTACACTACTTTCCCTTGCTTGATTGCTTGGTTTAGTGATTGTTGGGTGGTATTTGATGTTTTCTGAGCCTTCTTAGGTCTTTGTGGTGCCTATTGAGATTCTCTGAATTGACACGAAACCTGTTTGGAGTTGAATTTTTGGGTGTAGTCTTTCTCATTGTTTTGCATTTTTTCATTTGTCCTTGAACCCTGGGTTGTTTTCTTGGTATTTTGCTTGAGTTATTTTGTTTATACACAATAGAATTTATAGATCAGGTTTCTTTTTAGTCCATGCATTTTCTCTTTAATATATTGAAAATACAAAAAATAGGCATTTTGAATTGGTTAGCATTTTTGTCTTTGAACCTTTATCATTAGCTTAGTGAATTTAGCGAAAGATTTCATTTTACTTCTGAATTACAGAGTTGAAATTGAAAATTGCACTATTTTTATTAGCATATCATTCATTGAAAAGTTAAAGATAGAATTTGCATTATATTCATATTTATTTTCTTGCAGAGTCATAACATCATGAGTTTCACTTCCATACCCTTTAAACTAAAATTGATTAGTCACGATTTTATTTTTAGGGTGCACAAACTAGTCTAGGATTTAGTGCCTTGGAATAGGATTTTGTGAGTAAACTTCTCCAAGGCATGTAAATCAAGATATGTGTCTGAGGTAGGGAGTTGAGAATTCCATTGTATAATTGGTAAGATCAAGAGGCTCCACTCACACTGAAGTTAATCATGAGGTCGCACGAAGTTAGTTGAAGGGATAACCCCCAGATACTAGCCTAGCATCAAAGATATTTATGTGGATTTATTCGTATTTGGGGATCTTGCTAGTACCCATAACTCTGTGAGAGGTAGTGATTTCAAAGTTTTGGGCCTTGATACCCTACCCATACGGTAATCTAGACTTAGGACTGCTCTCCTGTGCATCAGTATATAGTGGTTTATTATTTTCTAGGTATCTCATAGGTTACTTGCAGAGGTTATTTTACTTGTACCCTGGGTCAGATAGGGGTCAGACAACACACAACCTTTATGGATGATTACCTCTCCGAAGGGGTTTGACCGACTCGTTATTAAGCCCACGAGGGCCCCTATAACTGATTCTGTTACCTACAAACTTTAACGGGGAGTCTCAGTTCCCTCTTGGACGAGACATACCTTCTTTAGAGAGGGAGGCCACTTAGCGACTTTAGCCCATTTGCATGCATATTGGTCATTTGACTTTTGGTGTGCTCTTTGATTACTATTTGAACTTAGGATTTAGTGCTGAGTCTTTGTTATCATGGATAGTGGAGTTCCTTTTGCTCCCTCTTTTACTGTTACCCCCCCCCCATGACGTTCATGGGGGAAAATCTATCCATTTTTTTTAATGGTATTCTAAATTATGGTACTTAGTCAATGCCTTGGGTTTCTAATCATTTTTCTCATTGTATGTCTAATATGTTGTCACACTTTCCATCCTCTGTCTCACCTCCTTATGAAAATACAAGTTTTGGGTCTGGGGGCATGATGCCTCCTTCTTATCCCTCTTCGTTTGGTGGGAGTCATATCTTTCAAACACCTCTTACAGTAGGAGGTTGGAATATTCCTTCCTACGAATCCACTATGCGAGAAGTAAGTGCCTAATTAAGAAATCATTCTACTTGTTACACTCCTTCCACTTATCCTTATTTTTCTATGTCGGTTCCTACGAATACTTTTCCCATGGCAAACCTTTGTCTGCCCTCTGGTGTTTCATCCGGGGGGAATTATTTTTATAGTATGGGCAACCCCCCTCACAAATTTCCTTCGTCTAGGGGAAACATGTATCCTCACATGAATAACCCTTGTCATGTCGCTTTCTCTTCACAAGAGGCTTCCTCAATGTCGATTCCATTACAACGCTTTATGGATCAGTATGGAGGAGGATACTATCCTCCTGGACAGGGACAGGGTGTAAACCATGATCCTTCCTCGCCTACAATTTCTCAGAACCAATCTTTCCTTGGACCTTGGTCTCAAATGTCGTAATTCACTACCGCCACAAGTCCAGTCACTACCTGTCATACTGGCATTATATCACCAACCTCTGCTATCCATGTTGGAGATTGGTTAACAACCTATGTGATTCATGTTGAAGACCTGCAACCAGCCGTTGCAAGTCATGCTGGGGGCACAAATCCAGTCACTGTGTGTCATACTGGCATTATATCACCAACCTCTAATAGTCATGTTGGATATTGGTCCACAACCTCTGTGAGTCATGTTGAAGACCTGCAACCAGCTACTACAATTCATGCTGGGGGAACATGTCTGGTCACTTCTAGTCACACTGCACATACATCACCAACCTCTTCTAGCCATGTTGGATATTTTCTACTAGCCTCTGCAAGTCATGCTGGGAGCATGTCACCAACCACTGCAAGTTATGTTCAGGGAATTCATACGATTGAGAAGCCTAGACGTATCATATGTAAGCCTAGATTCCTTTGTAGGACTTGTGAAGGAAGTCACCCTACTCGTTTGTGTCCTGTTACTGATGGGATACCAAAAACGTGGGGGTCACCTAAAGGACTTTCAGGTTCTGAGGCATATATGGTTTCAAAACACTATGTTCCTTATTTGGTTGATGCAATAGTAATGTCGATGCAATCTTCGACTGACATCCCTTTCCCTTTAGGGGTTGATGCGTCCTTTGACCTTGTTTTCTCACAACCCATTCAACCTGTGGTCATGTCGATGCAATCTTTGACCGACACCTCTCCTATGTTCGGGGGTGATGCACCTCTTGAACTTGTCGTCTCACATCTTATTCAACCAATGGTTGAGGAATTGGTCATATTGATTCAATATTAGATCGACCCCACTCTTCTCTCGGAGAGTGAAAAGTCTAAGGAAGCGGTTGTGCCAATGCAATTTTTGGTCAATCTCTCTCTTCTGGTTTCGGTTCTATACCTTCTATGCCATGTCTTTAGCATTTATTGTACTTCACTTTCTGAACAAGAGAGAGTTTTACTCTTCCCGAGTTATCTCCCTCCAAGTCTTGATGAGGTTCCCTTTGATTGGGATGGTATTGTGGGGTATCCAATGCCTCCACCTATGTATTTTCTAGCAAGATACATTATCTGATATAACACGGAGATGATAACCTCTGTTATCACTTTTCCCTCCTCAACTTGGAGAGATTTGGGTATTCCCAAGCTTGTGTCAGTTCTTCGTAAGATACTGACATTCCACAAAAGGTACGCATGGGAGCCTTGGCCTCCCCTGTGACTTGTCGCCTAGAACCTCCCTAACAAGTCTGAGTTAAGCTCTTTTTCGACTCGTTCAAAAAATGAAAATATTGTCGAGTAATTTGTGCCTTTCACACTCGTTAAATTGGACTTGAAAGGTCATGAGTCTTAGTTAATCTATTTTCAAACTCTTTTATAAAAACCAAAAAGATTGTTGAGTGATTTGTCCCTTTCACACTCATTAAGTTGTATTTGAAAGGTCATGAGTCTTAGTTAAGCTTTTTTCTAACTCGTTACCAAAAATAGAAAAGATCACTGAGTGAACTTGTCTTTTTCACACTCGTAAATTGGATTTGAAAAGACTTCTATTTGACACAAGTTTATCCCTTTTTCACACCAAGTAGACTAAAAGACATAAAAAAGGACATTTTTTGGCATTAAGTTGTGATTGCATCTCATTCCCTCGCTTGCAGTATTGAGTCTTTAGTCGGTTATCGCTTTGTGTTACAAATCGTTGCCTAAGCATTTTTGGCATCCTCAACCAAGCAGACCCTTGTTTATATCCTTCACAATTTGACACCATATACCCTGGAGGGAACATCACCCCTAGTGTCCATCTCCCGCATGCATTTCCTTGCATTGAGCATAGGTACGTTCCACTATTGGAACTAGTTTTTCTTACTTGTGACACTTGTTTCCTCCTCTGTATCATAGCATTCATTTGTTATGAAAAAACAAAAAAAATACGGGTGAGAATGGAGTACTATATTATAATTGGCAGCAATCGTGGAGCCTTTGAATAGAGCACAAAATTATTGAGTCCTTGTGTCATCATAATTTTGGGTTTAACATGGCCTTAGAAAGATGATCTCGTTACAGAGTTTTCTCTATCGACTGGTTACTCTTCCAGTACCTATAGAGAATGATATTGATGCCTCTTGCATATAATAGTCACATCATTGACTCTATGCTGTTGGGTCCACCATATGTCTCATGCTCTTGTTCAAAGGAATTCTATCAACCTGTGTCGGCCACTCCTCAAAAATATTGACTTTTCATGTCGGCCATACCCTTAGTTTGTCTCAGAATCACATGATACTATGGTCTTATCATGCACCCTGTCCCTACTTACATCATTGGTAGGTCACCTTGAACCCAACAATCAACATTTCATCATTGGTCAATGACTAGGTGGTTTCCCTTATGTTCGATGGCAAGACATCTATTCACACTTTGGTATTCGTGCAATGTCTTGGATGCCATTAGACTTATTGGTGGTTTCCTCGCCTTTGTCAGCAGTATTCATCATTGGATTCTATTCATAAACTCTTTTTCGTATATCGCTTGTATTCGGTACACGCGAAAGATGCACAGGGTCGTTGGTTCATGAACACGTTCTTCTTCTGATCTCCACCAAATCATGAAGCTCCTGCTTTGTTCCTCTTGCTGACTGATGACAGATGCCTTAATTCTCTCTATTCAGTGGGTCTCTTTCCAACAACTTCAGCTCATTTATTCTGGATATGGGACCTAGAGTTTTATGAGTACCTTGAGGCTTGCAGTCATTAGTAGCAGGATCTCTCGCGATTGAAAGATGGGAATACATCAATGTCTCCTTATCAATGGATTTCTCAAGTGTTCGACACCGATTTCTTTATTCACACTTGTAGGAATCTACTCGGTGCCTTGATACCTACTTTCATTATTGGTAGGTTGTCTCGCATTTGTTAACGATATACCTCAATGAATGGTAATAAAACGATATCTCATTATGTTCTACCTCAACTCCTTTATTCACATGATGTAGCCTTGCACCCTTGGCGGATAGTGTAGAATACTTGAAGACATCACTATGTGGTTGCAGCTTTCCTAAGTTGTTGCTTCCCTTTCATTGGACCAACACCTATTTGACTTTAGTGATCATGGGAGATACGACTCTACTCCATGGTATACAGATATCTTCAGATTGATTTTGAGACTGGTTTCACTGGGCCTTGTTCATGACTATGACAACTTTTGGCATATAACCACATTTGCATTTGCCTATTCATGGCCACAGACACTTATTTGGTACATTTTCCACACTGATCTGCATTGTATTCTTAGAAGCCATGTATGCAAAGTCAGTACAAAATGTAATGAGCAATCGAGTTCATCTAGATGGTTCTCTACCACTCCACTCCTGGGTTATTTATAATGTAGTTCGACCATCACAAATACTCCTCTGATCTCACACATTAGGGGGAATCTATTATAGCAAGATTTTCCTCACTATTTCTATATTGCACAGAGGGCCTTTTTCCATTTCCCTATGCAAACTTGTCATCCCTTTTTGATGAATCCAGAGCCAAAAATACACAATTTTCCACATATATGTGCCCTATCTGCTATACAACATGCGTATACATAGGCTACTCCACTACATCCTGTGCACATCGGGATATGTGCCAGAAAATACAAAAATGGAGTCAGTTTTCCATGTCACGATCGGAGATCTCTGATCCTTGGCCTTCCACATACTGGAAAAATTCCAACTCGACCCTTCAGTTGCATTTTGAAGACTATAAAATCACAATTCCAAGCTATGGAGAAAAGGAGAAAGAATTCAACTTCGAGAGAAAAGTTACTCTGGAGAAATTACTTCATATTGAGTCTACATCCCTTTGTCCCTCAAGTCTGAACACAGTGTTCAACCCCCAAGATCTTTCCCTATTTTTGAGAGAACCTCATTGTCTCTCTCTATGAGCTTGCCTTTGGTGGAGGATTGAAGTGGTGGAGACCCAGTTGGAAGGAACTTGGTTCCTTGGTTTCAAGCCGTGCTGACACGAAAGTCTGTAATGTTGTCACTTCTGTTGATCAATTATTAATAGAAATACTCCTTTCCCATCCTATTGGTATCGTGTGAATATATGATTATTATCCATGGGCATGTTTGTAATGTTTATTAATGGATTATTCTATCTAATGTGCTAACCCCTTTATATTATCTCTTTATACTTGCTCTTCTTGTTTGTTGAGAACTTGTTGCAGGTATAAAGATTTGGGTTGAACTTCTCAATGGTGGAACATCATCGAACGTTGGATCGAGGTAGGCCTCTTTCTTATCTTGCACATTAGTTTATATAGCATACAATGGAATTGATTTGATTTCTGTAGTCATACCTGTCTAGTGTGGTTTACCCTTTGTCCATAGAGAGTTTTTCCCTTGTAACATAACCCACTTCTAATTTCTCCATTAAATTTATTATTTAAATAATTTATTTTGTATTCACTTTGAATTATAGTACACTCATCACTTCACTTTATTATTTACCTTCTAAAATCTCTTAAACCACTTTGACTACTTTGACCTTTTGGAGCTTCTAGATGACATATGAGGGTCCTCTAACTTCGTAAGGCCATAACTCTCAAATCGTGAGGAATTATGTGATGTTCCACATACCACCAGAAATGGTATGACATGTACTATCCATATAGAATAATATTACCTGAAAATATATCGAAAGTCATACCATTATCCATCAAACAAAGTTAGGTCCATTACCCAAACCTAGGTTCTCCAACTTCTCATGGGCATAAATCTCTAACCAAGAGGAGTTATGTGATGTTCAACATACCACTGGAAATGGAATGACATGTAATATCCATATAGAATAGTATTACCTTCAAATATATAAAACTCATACCATTATACATGAAACAACCTTGTGTCCATTACCCAAAACTTTGTGCTACCGAAATTTCTTCAAGGGTTGACATCAATGAAAACCAACCTTAATCAACAGTATCCCACTTTGGAATTGATGGAAACACTCTGATGCAATATTGAAATTATTTCATGAAATACTGAAGTCCTATCACTCATGATCCCCCTGGAACCATGCCTCTATCATCTGCATCTCTGTGACCATTGCTCCCCCTGGAATCATGGATCTGTCCTCTACATTTGATAAATCTCTCCCCCTTTCTCATCAATGTCAAAGGTATCTTTCCATCTAGGGCTTCTCCCTCTAATTGAACTGTCCTCTTTATGGTTCTTCCTCGTGTACATGTAAGACATATAAGATAAGCATTCAAAAGCATTCATTTTGGAGTATAAATAACTCCAAGTCTCTGACGAAGATACTCAAAGGATTTTCGTGGAAGTGGTTTTGTAAAGATGGATTCCACTTGTTCTTTTGTGACCACATACTCAACTCTAATGTTCTTTTCTACAACTTGTTCCCGTAGAAAGTGATAATTGATTGGAATGAGCTTCATCTTGGAGTGCATCACCAAGTTCTTTGAGATACTGATGGTGCTTGTATTATCAAAATAGATTGGAATGGGCTCATCATACTCAACCTGTATATCTGTCAGATTTTGTTTCATCCAAAGAACCTCTGTGTAACATGTTGCGGCAATATATTCTGCCTCAGATCTAGATAGAGATATGAATGGTTGTTTCTTACTTAGCCATGATACTAAACACTCACCCAAGTAAAAAATTGCTCCACTGGTGCTTTGTGGGTCATCAATACAACCTGCCCAATCTGCATCTGTATAAGCAATAAGAGATATATAATTTCCTTTTGGATATCATAATCCAAACTCTTATGTTCCTTTGAGATATCTGAAAAACCTCTTCACTGCTAACACATGTGATTCCTTTGGTGTTGCTTGAAATCGTGCTACCTGTCCAACTGCCTGCATTACATCTGGTCTGGATGCTATCACATATAGTAGGATACCAATCATTGACCTATATTTCCTCTGATCTGTAGACTTTGAATCATCATTTTTTCTTAACTTGCAACTGGTTTGCATGGGAGTGATAACTAGTTTTCAATCTTCCATTATGAACCTCTTTATCATTTCTCTGATATACTTGGTTTGAGAAATAAAAATTCCTTGGTTGCTTTGATGTATCTGAAGTCCCAGAAAGAAGGATAGTTCTCCAAGTAATGACATTTCAAATTCATTTTGCATATCCTTTGCAAATTTCTGGATTAACCTGTCATCATCACTACCAAAAATAATATCATCAACATAAACTTCAATTAATAAAATACTATCTTGACTTACCTTGATGTAGAGGTTACTGTCTGCACTTCCTTTTCTTAACCCTTCCTTCTGTAGATATTTATCCAGTCTAGAGTACCATGCTCTAGGAGCTTGTTTTAGACCATACAAGGCATTCTTTAATTTACACACATAATTTGAATTCCCTGACAACTGAAATCCTTTTGGTTGTTCAATGTAGACTTCTTCTTCAAATTCCCCATTCAAAAATGCCTATTTTATGTCCATCTGATACACTTTAATATTTTTGTAGCATGCATAAACTAAAATAAATTATATTGTTTCCATTCTGGCAACTGGGGAAAATGTCTCTTCAAAGTCGATTCCTTCAACCTGTGCATATCCTTTACATACCAATCTATATTTGTTCCTTGTAACCTTTCCATCTTCATTCAATTTATTCCTGTATACCCACTTTGTTCCGATCACATTCTTATCCTTTGGTCTTGGAACCAATTCCCAAGTGTCATTTTTCTCTATTTGATCCAATTCTTCATCCATGGCCTTGTTCCAAAATTCATCCTTGCTGGCCTCTTCAAAATAGGTTGGTTCAATCGTAGATGTGAGTGATAGGTGCATTTGTTCTAGTGAACATATTCTTCTTCCAGTCTCAACTCCTGCGTCTTTGTTTCTGATAATTTGATCTGAAGGATGATTCTTTTGTACTCGTCTTCTAGGTGTTTTTGGAGTTACTTGTTGAACTTGATCTTTTGTTTCTATCGGATCCTCTTCATCTTCCCCTTCTTTTTCATCTTTTTTTCTTCTTCGTAAATTTGTTCCATTGATTAATTCTCTTCTTCCTTTAATTATTGTCTACCTGTTTCATCAATTGTTACGTTGATGCTTTCCACCACTTTTTTCAATCTTAGGTTGTAACACTTTTATGATTTTCTTGTACTTGAGTAACCAACAAGTACTCATTTGTCCACATGAGAGTCAAGATTTTCCATTCTTCCATCTTCTCTTTTGATGTAGCATTTGCTTCCAAAAACTCTAAAGTGCTTTACATTTGCTAGTCTTCATTTCCATAGCTCATAAGGATTTTTGTCACTATTGTTTCTGAGCATTACTCTGTTTTGAATGTGAATTGTTGTATGCACTTCCTGTGTCCAAAAAATATCTGTCAATTTGGAATCCATTAGCATTGTTCGAGCCATTTCCTATACTATCTTGTTCTTTCTTTCAACAACTCCATTATGTTGAGGTGTCCTAGGAACGAAGAATTGTCTTTTTATTCCATGTTTGTTGCAGTAGTCCATAAATTCTTTTGAAGTGAACTCTCCTCCATTATCATATATCAAGCATTTGATTTTTGAACCATTTCATTTTCAACCATTTCCTTGTAGATATTGAAGTTTTCAAAATCTTCTAACTTATTCTTGAGAAAGAAAACTGCGGTCATTCTTCTATAATCATCAACCAATAACATAAAGTATTTCTCACCTTTTAAGACCTTTGTTGTAGTTGTTCCAACTAGATAAGTATGCACAATTTCCAATGGTCTTGTCGTTGAATATTCCTTTGATTTGAACCTAGTATTTGTTTGTTTTCCTTGTTGACAATGATTGCATAAAGTGTTGGTTGGTTTCGTGATCTGGGGCATTTCTCTAAATTATTCTCTTTTTCTAACTTTGACAAGGTTATCAAAATGTATGTGACCCATTCTTCTATGCCATAGCCAACTTTCATATTCCTTTTCTAGACAACACTTTTCATTTCCAATTTCACTTAACACATATATGTTGCTTGAAGTTCTCGCAGCTGTAGCAATCAATTTTCCCGAACCTTCTTTTCTTATTTCACACTTTTGTGAATCAAAAGTAACTTTATGACCTTGGTCACACATTTGTCTCACACTTAGAAAATTATATTTCATATCTTCTACTAGTAGAACATTTTTCGCCTTTGTATTCTAGTTCCCAATTCTGATTGTGCCTTTTCCAATGATTTTGGTTGAATCATCATTTCCAAAGGAGACTGATCCATCTCTTTCCTTTTGTAATGTAAGAAACCTGTATCTATCACATATCATGTGTTTTAAACAACCACTGTCAACATACCAACCATTTTTCTTCTGCTTAGCTTGTAGAGTAAGTGTGCATTCTTCATTGCCATAATGATCCTACTTTCTTATCCATGTCCTCTTATGATGTTCCTATCTATGACTGTTGTTATTCTATTGCGGTTCTCTAGGAGGGAATGTCATTCTGCAATGTTTGACCATGTGTCCAAAATGTTACATGTGTAACATTCCACTTTAGTGCTCAAAGATTCAAACCTGTTGTAACTTCTTCTTTCTGTTTCACTAGGCTTTCTTGGATAACCACTTTGTGTATGACTTTCAAAGTTGTTTTTGTTCCTGTTGCTAGCTTTGCAATTTACAACTTTATGTCTAAAATTATTACATGCATAACATAAACCAAAAAAATATAGTTTAATACCTGGGAGTTGAAAATATTCTGAAAGGAGGTACTCTTATGAATTCTTCTTCTTCTCGAGGCCTATCCATCAATTGTTGATTCTAAAATATGAATCTTCTCAATGGAGGAGTGTCCCTATAATCTTCCTTGTAGATCTTCCTATCCCCCTTGATTGTTTCTGCAAATCATTTTGGATATGTTTCTTTCTTTGTTGTTTTGGAGCTTGATCCTTTTTCTGTCTGATTGTATCCAAGTCCGGACTTGTCATGATGATATTTTATACTGTCAATAATGTCATCCAAAACTTTTGAGTTGTTATGCATATTTTTCTTTTGAAGATCCTTTCTTAATGTGAAAATCTCTTCTTCCAAATTTCCAATGATCTTGTGTTTTTCTTCTAGTTGTTCTTTGAGTGCTTCTTCAATTCTTTTATCTTCTTCTATTTGAACCTTCAAATTTGTGATCCTTTGTTCTATCTCTTGAGTGTCTTCTTTCTTGTCTAGTTCTTCTTGTAGTTTCTTGTTTTTCTTCTTTTCTCTTCTGATAACTTATGTGGCACACATTAATTCCTCTCGGTAGTCAACTTCTTCCTCTTCAATTTATTCTTCGACTTCTTCATATTCTTCTTTGGCTTCTTCATATTCTTCTTCGGAGTCTTCTTTATTAGAGTCTTCTACTGCGATGAATAGAAATCTTTTTGTCTCACTGTCACTGACTTCATCTTCATCTAATGATGAGATGTCTTCTTTGGTGCATAAGATTTTCTTGCAAACTTTCTTTGTGGTTCTTTTTCCTTTATATGTTTGTTTTCCATTTGAGTAACCTTCATCATTTCTCTTTTTCTTATAAGGAAATTTGTTAGCAAAATGACCAATACAATTAAAACAAATTAAAGGAAGATTACCTCTATACCTATTGTATGTTCCCTTGTTCAGTCTTTTGACAAAGTTGGCCACTTCTTCATCATCTTCCGAGATGTCACTGTTGTTGCTATGTTCTTTTTACCTTCCCTTTTTCTTTGACTTTTTGGATGCTTTGAAGGCTGCTTATTTTGTATCTAAATTTTCCTGTTCATTTCTCATTTCATATGCTCTGAAGATTCCATGTAATTCATCCATGCTTATTGAGTTTAGATCTGATCTTTCTTCTAGTGTTGATATCTTAGTGTCAAATCTCATAGGAAGAGATCTTAGTACGTTTTGAACAATTACAGATTCTTTGATTTCTCCTCCCAATCCTATGATTGCATTCATTGTTTCATCAATTTGTAAAAATTAAGATGCAATATTCTCATCTTCCTTCATATTAAGTTGTTCGAACTGATCTTTGTAAGTTTGAAGCTTTGTTGCTTTGACTTTTGAATCTCCTTCATAAATATTTTGAAGTTTGTCCCAAATCTCTTTAGCGGATTTACAATGTGCAACTTTGGTGAATATCATTTCACTAAGACCATTCAGAAGTGCATTTTTGGCTTTGGAATTATTCGGACTGAGTTTCACTTTTTTGTCATTTGTTGGTGGAACTGCTGGTGTTGTGTATCCATCTACAATTGATAGCCAAATTTCAAATCCCTGTGCCTGTATATATGTTTTCATCCTTATGCTCCAAAATGCATAATTTTGTCCATTGAACTGTGGTATTCCATTTTTATACAAGTTGTTTCTCTCCATGATCTACCTTTCAGTGGTTAAACTGATTTCTGAAGGAACCTTCTCTGATACCAATTGTTGGATTACTGAGAGGGGGGGGGGTGAATCAGTAATAGAACAATTTAATCCTTTTTAACCATATAATCCAAGTGTTATATCAATGTAGCATTATCATCCAATAACTGCAGAGTAAATAAGAAATGAACAAATTAACAATCATACACATACACAATACACCATTGTTTTACATGGAAACCCAAAGCGAGAGAAAACCACGGAATTTTTTTTCCTATATGTATTGAAGAATTACATTCATTGGAAGCACCAACTTCCTTTGTTTTCCATCTACACCTGGAAGGAGTTCCATCCCCCTTGTTTCTTAGGCTACAACTTGAGGGAAGTTCCAACTCCCCTATTCTTTGGCTACAACCAGAAGGAGGCTACAACCCCCTATGTTATCCATCTACAAACGAAAGGTGGCTATAACCACATGTCCTTGCCTCGTCCAACCCCCCTGAAGTATAAGTAGAATGATGGAACCACAATCACACTATCACTGTGAGATATATCGATGTAAACCTATACCAATAAACCTGAACCATGCATCAACCTATACCTCAACCTGTAATCCACCTATACCATAAACAAGTACATCAACCATGCACCAATCTGTACCAAACAACTTGTAATCAACTTGTACCATAAACAAGTGCATCCAACCATGTACCAAGTATGTACCAATCATGTGTCAACTAGTCATGAACTATGACTCATCAATATGTACCAACATAATCAACTATACACCTCATGTATGTGCCAACTCATCAACTACTTGTCTCAACTATGTACCCAACATGTACCTTAACCAAAATCCCTCATCAATTTCATCATCCAAATATGATTTGTAACTCTATAATAGACCTGGTGTATATGATCAAATACCTACAAACCTTCCATAACTTTCACAACAAGAGACTAGTATTTTCATCAAACTTTTCTTTAGTCTCACATGACTAGTTTGGGATTAGTCAACAATCCTAACTTGAAGTAATCATAACTATGTACCTGTAATGAATAAAGTTATGAAAATAGTACAAACATTTCTTCAGTTTGTTTTAGGCAATTCATCTAGGTGTTAATACTTGGAACCTCTCAGAAAGGAGTTATAGAAAAATTGACATACCTTGCTGGATTTTGGCTTATTCTAGAGAGTGACCTTGTAGAGTGTGCCCCGCATGGAATATTTATTGAATGGATCTAGAAATGTTAAACAGAATACTATAGACTGTACTATAAAAAAATAAAATTGTCTTACTAAATTTGGATCTTTTATGAAGAAGTTATGAATTTTTTACCCGAAACACTTGTTTTAGACTAGTTTCAGGACTAGCCACAAACCCTATTTTCCACGGAGTGTAACTCCAAAAATACAATGAAACACAATATGAAATGTTTACCAAAGATACTTGGATATGTTTCTTCAATGTCCTATCAATTTCATGGTCTGAATAATTCTAGAAAAAAAGTTATTGCAAAAATGGTGAGATGACCTGTAAATAACATACCTTAGAAAGCATCATGAAAATAATTTATCCTCCCTTGAATTCTGGCCTTCTTTTCTTCACCTTCCCTCTAAAATTCATATTATATATCCTTTGGTTATGTTAGTCACCTATAGATATTCAATATGCTCAAGTGTGATGTAAAATGAGAGAGCCTTGCCTCTTATTTATACTCTCCAAGTAGCTTCCTTAGAAACATCTTCTAGGTCAATTTGCCCACTTTCCTTATTTTAGGGTTAACCCACTTCTAATTTCTCCATTAAATTTTTTATTTAAATAATTTATTTTGTATTCACTTTGAATTATAGTACACTCATCACTTCACTTTATTATTTACCTTCTAAAATCTCTTAAACCACTTTGACTACTTTGACCTTTTGGGGCTTCTAGATGACATATGAGGGTCCTCCAACTTCGTAAGGCCATAACTCTCAAACCGTGAGGAGTTATGTGATGTTCCACATAACACAAAAAATAGAATGACATGTAATATCCAAATAGAATAGTCTTACCTGCAAATATATCAAAATTCATACCATTATCCATCAAACAAACTTGGGTCCATTATGTAAACCTAGGTTCTCCAACTTCTCATGGCCATAACTCTCTAACCGTGAGGAGTTATGTGACATTCCACATACCACTAGAAATGGAATGACATGTAATATTTATATAGAATAGTATTACCTTCAAATATATTAAAACTCATACTATTATACATGAAACAACCTTGGGTCCATTACCCAAACCTTTGTGCTACCATAATTCGCTACCGGACTTTGTTCAAGGGTTGACATCAATGAAAACCAACCTTAATAAACAAAAATACCTTTCCAGCGGTATAAATTTTATGTGATTCCAATACCCAGAGCTCAATTTATATCCTCTGCAAGATTGACACTCAACGACCGTCGATCAAAATTGATGGGAAAATCTCATCCCTTGGATGAATTTCATCCTTCCTTTAGTAATTTAATTTTGTTTTAATGAATATTATCTCACATGCATGGGAATAGGAAAGTATTAGTGGCATATAATGTTAAGTGTATCATATAGTTGACAAGAGACAAAGAAGATACGAGATAATGGAGCTTCGAGGATTCGACCATTAGAAAACTGTTGAATAAAATAATAGATTTGCATGTCAAGTCAATCACCAATCTTCCTAGTCAACACTGATGAGTTAGCATTCTGATGCACCAACTGAATATTTCCATGTGTCAACACTGGTATACTACCATATGTCACCAATGATAATATGCCACATGTCTTCATATGATAGGTAAAAAATGTGGCATGTGTATCCAATAAGAGTTTTCCTTGTGTCACTCTCATAAAATTTCCATGTTACCCACTCATGAGTCTCCATATGGAACCATTCTCATGCTTCCATTTGTGATTTTTTCATAGGTTTCCATGTGGGAAGGTTTAATTGGTTTGTAAATTAAATAATTTAAAAGGGAGAGTGAACGAGAGTAGGAAAGAGGGGAAGTGAGGGATGTAGTTCGTAGGTGGTGAAAGTGAGGGGGAGGGAGAAATGACGGGAGCATATTTTGGGAGTGACATAGGGTGAGGTGGGTAAGGAAAGTGAGGGAGAGGGATAAATTTAGGGAGCGGGTGAGATTAGGATGATGTAGGGTGAGGGGAGGGGAGAGGAGGAGAGGGGAGAAATAAGGGGTGTGGACTTTCAGACTCGCGAGAGTGAGGGATGTGAGGGGGTTGGGAAGTATGAGAGTTCGAGAGTCTGAAAGGTATACAAATTTTAAGTATGAAATAAAAAGGAGGGGAAGGTGAGTGAGTGGAGCGTCGGGTTGGGAAGTGAGGTGAGTATGAGAGTCTGAAAGGAATTAGATTTTTTTTTAAGTATAGAGCGGTGAAGGGTTAACTAGGGTGTGAATAATTTTAAATTTTTTCAAAGTGTGGGATATAGAGTGAGAGGAATTGAGGGGTAAGAAAGAAATATTTCTAAAATAAGACTATGTATAGGAAGAAGGGAAAAAGAGATGCGATAAAAGTGGAGAATTATGGAGGGTAACTACGAGAGATATATTTTTATGGGCTTTGAACCTGATATAAATTAAGGATACCAAGGTTCTTGTGATCGAGAAAATGTGGATATATTTATGAACAATTAGCCTTATTTCACATGAAAAAATCGTCATTTTCCACTTAAAGTTTAAACCTAGATATATTGAGCATACGAACTCGAATTTCCGGTTAGAAAAATGTGCCGCAAAGTTGATATTGAGGGCTACACCATGAACTTATAATAGTTCAAAAATTTTCATATTCCGATAACATTTTTTTTATTAATGCAAGAGCAGGAAAATATAGTTGACCAAATTTTGGTCAACAAATATTGATGGGTTTCCCCCTAATTCTTACCTTGGGAGAAAAAAATATTTTGTAAAACAATTTTATAATATAAATAATTAATGTATTTTTAGTTTCACTTGTTAATTAAAAAATTCATTACTTTAATGTCTTAAATAATAATAATACATCAAAAATGACCCCGATCTTACTCTATCTTTTGGGCTTGAGTTTCTCTATAAACTACTCCCACCTCATAAACCTAAAATTAATTAACCAACAATATCTTAACTTGGAGGGATGATTCAATGTACTTCCACAATGAATTTGAATATGGTGTAAAAAGATGAAATGTAGGAAATTAATTAGTTTTCTGAATATATAATTTTAATTTATAAAAATTGTATATGACTTTGAGTACTTAAATAATGGAATATCCTTAATTTGCACTCCTATTTTTATTTTTTTAAAGTTATATATATATATATATATATATATATATATATATATATATATATATATATATATGTATATGTATAATGAAAGTCAATATATCCTTGAAATTACAAGGCCTTTCATCACTACTATTTTTAGATTGTAGATGTGAGTTTTCACTAATGGGGGGTATAACTTATTTTTTAAAATGGTTAAGGATAAAAATGATGTAGAAATAAAAATGGTATGCATTTTAAGATTCTGATATAAGACGAAAATGTAATAAAAATAGTAAACAATAGTATTTTTTTTTTTTTTGTATATTTTAAATTTGAATAGTCGACTCTCTATGTATTTGTTGTTTCATCTACAATTGGTTTGTAGCCCAAACCACCATGTTTATCATCCCAAACCTATATTTTAGGCAACCAACTTAGAAAATACGTATGCTAGATTTATCACTCATGCTTGAAAAAAATTGAAATGAAAAGAACAAGAATGCACTCTAGGAAATTTTATGTTGCATCTTCCTCTTCTCAAATCCTCCCTCTTTACCCCACTCTCCCCATACCCTCAAGCCCATGTATCCTAGTCTCACTAGGTTATTTTTTGAGGGCACCATTTTCACTTTAAAAATTTTCTTAATTTTTTTATGCAAAATATGCTTATATTGACAATATTAGCCAAAATTTACAAGTTTTAATAGAAAATTGTGTGTTTTTATTAAATATTCTCATACATATCTGTATGCATGATTTTTTCAATTTCAAATAATCACCTACAACACTATAATAAGGTATAATATTTGAATCCTTAAAAAATACCACGGGTCTCATATATTTCTCACCCCCTACCGATCCACCCTTCTCTTCTTCTCACCTCCTCCACCTTAGCCTCTCTTACACCACCCCCTCATACCCACTTCCCCTTGTCTCCCCTATATCTACCTCTTCTCACCCCTCACCCTTTTCCACCCATACCCATCCACCTTCCCTCTCTTCTCACCTCCTCTCCTAACACCTTCATCCCCTACACCACCACTATCCCTCATCTCCACCCTCTGCTAGCCCACCACATCCCCCCTTCCCCTCTACCCAACCCTCACTAACTTTCCTCATCTTTAGTTCCCCCTTCATCTTGCCTCAACCTCCCCCTTGACTCCTTCCTCCTATCCTTCATGCCTACCACTTCCCCTCCCCTACCCATCTACCCTTCATTGTTTCTCACCTCCTCCCCCTTTTCCCCTCTCACCCCACCCCCTCATGCCCACCTCTCCCTGTCTCAACTATCTCCATATATTCTTGATTCTCACCCTTTTCCTCC
>ML787508.1:116320-129820 GCA_009831015.1 Picea engelmannii
ATCGCTCTCAATTCCCCATACCCAACAAATGATTTTCTTTATATAGAAAACATATATACATTCATGCATAACCAGGATAGTCATCAAAACATATGAACATATAAACATCGATAAAGATCCAAATACAAGACATGAATTTATACGTCTAATTTTTATTTGATTTTTGTTTTTTCACATTCATAAAACTGACAATTGAGACATCATAATCATCCAAGGACATTGTATTTCATGTGCCCTGTCCTTCTATTGTTTGTGTGGGCTCATGTACCATAATTTTTGTACATCGTTGAGAAGGGTTAGTTGACATCTGTTCAGGGTCGTGAACTGAAACAACAAAAATGATCATATCGATATGTTGAAATATAATTGAAATAACTAATTCATTATTTTGATTAACATTACACTATTGTTATTTACCTGTCTCTGTAGCTGCGAAAGTTGGTGCGTTAATTTCCTATCCACTTGGTTGCTCTTGCATTTCACCCTCCTGAGCTACATGCTCTTCAATTTTGAGAAGATAATATATAAGTATAAGTCAGGAAATAAATATCTACAATCATAGTAAATATTTCTAATTCTGAAGCATACATACCGGAATGGGTACTCTGATCTACACTATCACTGGACATGTGCACCCTTGTATGACATGGTGTTTACAAAATACCATTGGATTCACTACTACGGTAGCACTGTTGCTTGAAAAAAAACATAAATACTTAGTTAAGGGTGATATAATAAAATATGAATAGACTTTACAAGCATGCTACTGTGGTTTCATTATTCATTTGATTTACTTGCGTGGCTGGGGAGATAGGAGTCTAACCCAAGATTTTTCTATATTCAATCACACTTTTAAAACCATGCTTGTAACCAAGATTTAGGTCCTCCTCGATGGCAGCAATGTCGAGCATATTTAACTCGAATGCATAACACCATTAAACATAACAATAACAAAAACATATATTTGTTCGCTACTGTTAAATAAATATTAACCATGGTTAATCATTTAAATCTCAATATTTGGGCTTTTAGTTTTCCATAGCCACCTTGGCCTAGTTTATGCTGGCCTTGTTTTTTCACTCTGGCCTTTGTTGCTTTGGAGGTGTCTAGTAGCCTACATATGGAATTTTTGAAAAACATTAGATATTGAAATTTTTATTTAAAACAGGAAAGAAAAACATAAATGCTCATATTTCACTGATAATATGACATGTGTAGTACCTTGCTTGACCAGCTCATGGTTGTTGTCCTTGTTTTTTAAACAATTTCTCCTTTGCATCCTCTATTAGTGCCTTCCACTCTTTCTCGGGAACCATGATAGGGCGCTCGTGCTTGAGGTCTATTTGCAATTTATCCCTATACTAGGCCATGGTGTATTTTAAACTCTCACCGGCTAACTTTGTAACCACTTTATTGTTGAAATTGTTGCCAAACAAGTTTACCATGTGATCTATTAAATCATCTTTATTTTTTCTATCTTGGCCATTCCACCATGTGAGAATGGTGGGGCCAATCAACTCCAATGCTTTGTCATGTAATTTTCTATAGAAAACATTGTTTCCTACAGAAACGTGTTATCCATTAATTTATAATAATATCAACAAGTGTCCATTTCAATTTCATGAAAAAAATGAATCAATTAATGGGACAATTACCTGCAATCTTCTGAATCTTGATTAGAACACATGTGTCATCCACCAGAAAGGTGAAATCCAGGGATCCGGTGCTTTTAATTCGTTTTGCTCCATGCAGAATAGTATCCTGTCCATCTACACTATGTTCCTCTCCGGAGTCATCATATGGAGTCCCAGGCTCCGACTCATCATGCTCTGGCATGTCGTGCCAATCAAAATCATTTCTCTCATCAATGGATTCGAGGGGAACCTCAGGAGGCTCAAAAATCCTCACTTGCACTTTGTTATCTCAACCTTTTTTTTTTCATTGGATGATCACTGCAACCTATAGAAGTTGTAGGATCGATAGGTTCCCCACACACGGGGTTTAAAAACTCCTACAAATGGAAAAAAATTCTTTATCAGATCTAATACAAAATATAAAACTTAAAAATGGATATGACATTATCATAGCTAATAAAAATATGTGAAGATTCTGCTTACCAAAAAATTAGTTATTGTATTTTTTATCTCTACAATTCTTTCCATGTCCTCCTGTGTCAGGGGTCTTTTGCTAATAAAACCTAGATATTCTATGTTAGCCTTCTTCAAGGCCTTCGTTATAGTTGTCATTGGGTCAGTCGAATAAAATATTTCATCCTCATAAATATCCTCTGTGGGAGCCTTCCCATGTTGATTATGTCACAATACATTAATGTGAGATGAACTTTAACAATTGACAAATTTAGTTGTTGTAGTCATAAGTTTTTACTATATTTAACATTTACCTGGTGAGGCACTGCAGGTGCCTTTCCACGGTCACCCTGGACCGATGTAAAGGGTGATTTTTGAACACGATTTCCTTGGACAGATGTTGACACAATAAATTAATCAACAAAAGTTATGAAATTCACCTGTAACATTAAAAAAATGAAATATTGCAGTAATATCAGAAAAACAATAACAAAATTTCAGAAATTTAGTTGTTGTAGTCATAAGTTGTTATTGTATTTAACATTTACCTAGTGAGTCACTACAGGTGCCTTTGCACGGTCACCATGGATAGATGTAGCAGGTGAAACTCGGACACAGTCACCCTAGACAGAAGTTGACATAATAAATCAATCAACAAAAGTTATGAAATTTACCTGTAACATTTAAAAAATGAAATATTGGAGTAATATCATAATTTTTTTTATGAAATTTCAGAAATTTAGTTGTTGTAGTCATAAGTTGTTACTGTATTTAACATTTACCTGTTGAGGCACAGTGGGTGCCTTTCCACGGTCACCCTGGAGAGATGTAGGAAGTGATTTTCTACCACGGTCACCCTGGACATGTGTTGACACAATAAATCAATCAATAAAAGTTATGAAATTCACCTGTAACATTAAGAAAATGAAATATTGCGGTAATAACAAGAAAAAAATAATGAAATTTCTGAAATTTAGTTGTTGTAGTCATAATTGTTTACTATATTTAACATTTACCTGCTGAGGCGAAGTGGGTTCCTTTCCACGGTCACCCTGGAAAGATGTTGAGACAATAAATTAATCAACAAGAGTTATGAAAGTAATTGTAAAAAAATTATGCAGTAAAAATTTGAAATACTGCAACGATAAATTGTAACAATGATTGATCAAAGGTTGAGTTGAATGGTATGTAAGATATTTACCCTCATAGGAATAACAATATTGAAAACTCGATTCATGAGGTTGGAGCGAGCTCATGAGGAAACCCTTGTTTCAACCCGGCGTAGATTGTTGCAGGATAGTTGCAAACCAACGACACAGTGAACCATTAGCGGCTAGCATACGTCAACCGACCTCTACTGACACACCAGAATGGGAACAAAAGAGGGGGGGAAACCCCCCTCATACAACAATATTATCGCCAACGACCTCTCAGGCACTAGAGAAAAACGCCCCTCATTCGAGCCGCCCTTGCAGCTACGTGACTGGATTCTAGCTAGAGAGCAAGGTCTCAGGAAGGAGATGGAGACAAAATCTAGCACGTCCCAGCCAAAATCACCTCGAGGGTGGGAGCTAGGAAAATGCATTCAAAAAATGGAAAAAACGATGAGATAACTCATAAGCTCAACAAGAGTAGGGGAACATACCCAATTTATGAGGGAACACGCCCTCATTGGCAGGTTCCTAGGCCTTTGGCCATCAAAAAGAGATCTAAACAAATGGATAAAACACTAGTGGAACCCCAAAGGAGACTATGAGGTCCAACTCAGCTCCAAAGGTTTCTTCACAATCATCCTTTACAACCCATAAGACAAAGACAGGATATTTGAGAACGGGCCATACTTCTATAACTCAGCGGGGTTATTCTTGCGATTCTGGACTGAAAGATTTAGCCCAGACAAGGAGGATTTCACTATGGCTCCTGTATGGATCCACCTATATTCCTTACTGCAAGAGTTTTGGCTGGAAGAGATTCTCATGGACATAGGAAATACACTGGGCCAACATGTCAAAGCATCAGAATCCACAAGGCAGAGGAAATACACTTCATACGCCAGGATCTATGTCTACATGAATATTTCTAAGGCCCTACCAGGATTTGTAACTCTAGAATACCAGGATGAGGACTGGCAACAAACACTGGACTATGAACACATCCCTTTTCGTTGCAGGAAATGTCATGAGCATGGTCACCTCTTCAGAGACTTCCCCTTGATCAAACAAGCCACCAAAGCAAATGATACCATACAGAAAGATGGCTTCACCACGGTCACAGCCAAAAAGAAAAACCCTCCAAGGAAGTAGGTCCCAGATCACAGACAAAAGATCACGACCAAAAACTCCTATGATATTTTGAACCAGCTACCAGAAGATGAGGAAATCTAAGATCCACACAAGGAATCGCAACAGGCCCAAGGGGACATCCAAAACCCTCCTCCCCCTTGCCCAAATCATGAAATCTACACAGAAGAAAGAGGAGACGGGGATGGAGACACCCCAATGCAGCTAGACGACAGAGATCTAGCAGATATAGATCTAGAAAAGCTCGAGGAGGTCCTGAATCAAAAGGACCTGCAGACTCTTCCTGAAGAGCAACTATGTAAGGTACACAAAGTCTTTCTTAACTCCTCAGCAGGATCCGCAGCACGCTTGGGCATAGCCATGGATGCAGGCTCAGGCTCGAAAAGAATACTTCGTGAGAACAAAAGAAGGGGGCAGAAAACAGTGCAACAACTCATCAAGGAGGTGGGAAACCTCATGATAAACTCAGGGCAGATCCACAAGCTCTCGGAGGGATACCTCCACCCAACACCACCCTCTCAATGATGAATATAATTACCTGGAACATTAGAGGAATCAATGGTCGATCCAAAAAAAGGATCCTCCGAGAATGCATCAAAGAATAAAACCCAGACATCCTAATGTTACAAGAAACCAAATGTGCGAGGGCAGAAGTTGAAACCATCTTCCAGCGTATATGGAGAGGATGTAACTCCATATTAATAGACTCCACAGGAGCCTTAGGAGGTCTAGCTATCCTCTGGAACCCACTCAACATCACTCTAAGAAAATCCTTCTCAACTATAGGCACAATAATGGCCCACTTCGAGGTCACAGGCTCGAATCAGGAAGGGGCCATTACAAATGTTTATGGCCCCCAAAGCCAACAGGACAAAGATAAACTCATGGAGCGGCTAGCACTAATCAAGACTCTGGTGACAACACACAACTGGATCTTAGGAGGCGACTTCAATATGATCCTGTCGTTGGAGGAAAAGACAGGAGGTAGCAAGAGACTTGAGCAAGACAGTGGTAAGTTCAAAACCCTCATTGATCATCTAAATCCAGTAGACATAGAAAATAGCAATGGCACCTTCACCTAGTCCAATCGTAGATCAGGCAACCAACACATTGCTTGTCGTCTGGACTGCTTCCTGGTGACTGAGGAATTAATGGAGGAAGGCTCTTATATGGAAAGCCTTATTCTCCTAAAAGTCGGGTCGGATCATTGGCCTCTTGTTTTTAATTTAGAAACAAGAGCAACACCCAAATACAAACCCTTCCGTTTCAAAAAATTCTAGCTCTCACACACGAATTTCCATTAGTTAGCAAAATCCTGGTGGGCACAGGCAGAAATAGATCATGGCACTAGCATGTATAAATTCTAGCAGCGCCTCAAAAACTTCAAGCAGCTGCTGAAACACTGGAACAAGAACACCTTTGGAAACATACTCCAAAGCATACAGGACATAGAAAATAAGCTTGTGGAGATACAAAAACTTTTCATCTCAGGATCCCAGACCACTGAACTAATGAAAGAGAAGGAGAAGCTCCAAGTGCAATTAGAAGAGAGAAGAAGGCAAGAGGAAATCTTGTGGAAACAAAAATCCAGAGTACAATGGCTCAAAGAAGGGGAAAATAACACAAAATTATTCCATAGAGAGATGGTGCATTGTCTCCACATCAACAGAATAACCCACTTAGAGGATAGCCAGGGCAATCCAATCAGATAACATTCTTAGATAGAGGCAGATCTGACCAACTACTACCGGGACCTTTTAACGGAAATCAGGGAGGACAGAACGACAACCATCCAAAGGGTCACCAGACACATACCCTCTCTGGTAACTTCAGAACAAAACACATCCCTAACATGGCCCATCACCTAAGAGGAAGTCGACCAAGCCGTAAAAGCAATGCCCCCAGGAAAAGCCCCCGGCCCGGATGGGTTCACCACTAATTTTTTCCACGATTGTTGGGACCTGGTCAGGGAAGAAGTTTGGGAGGTAGTAGAGGAATCGAGAGCATCATGCCTAGTCCTACCAGCTCTCAATGCCACCTTTCTCACCCTCATTCTAAAAGAGGAACGGGTCACAAACACTAAAAATTTCAGACCCATCACCCTTTGCAATGTAATCTACAAAATCATAACGAAGGTGGTGGCCAATCGAATCAAACCCATACTGACCCATGTCATCTCCAAGGAACAGGCAGGGTACGTAGAAGGAAGAAAAATCATGGACAACATCATCCTGGCTCACGAGGTCATCCACTCCCTCAAGACATCAAGGACTCCAGGTATGTTAATCAAACTTGACCTTTCAAAATATTTTGACAAAGCCAGCTAGAAGTACCTTCGGGTTGTCTTAGAGTCTTTTGGAATTGATCAGCATTGGGTGGACTGGATCTTAAATCTCACCTCCTCAGCCTTCTTCTCCATTCTAGTGAATGGGGTCCCATCCCAGCCTTTTTCACCTTCCATAGGTATCATACAAGAGGACCCCATTTCGCCCTTCTTGTTTGTACTTATGGCAGAAGGCCTGGGACGTTACATCAAATCAACATTCACAAATGACTCTCTCAAAGGCCTGCCTCTGCACAATATCCAGCCAGCGCCCTCTCATAGTCAATTTTTTGATGACACCCTCTTACTGAACTCCCCAACGGCCTGGGAGGCCATCAAGCTCAACTCTATCCTCTCAGACTTCACAGAAGCTTCAAGCATGTCTCTTAATCTAGACAAGTCCAAACTCTATTTTTTCAACACCCTGACTTCTATCCAGCTCCACATTTCCCGATTCCTAGGAATACCCAAGAGCTCCCTTCCATCCAACTATTTAGGCGTTCCTCTCATGGGCATGGCAGCTAGATCCATTCCCTGGGACAACCTTCTTCTTTCCATCTCCAATAGACTAAGCAATTGGACCTTCAAACCACTCAACATCGCTTCCAGGTTGGTCCTCCTCAAATCCGTCTTACAAGCCCTACCTACTTACCTCTTCATCATTCTAGCAGCTCCTAAACAGGTCATCAAAGCCATAAGGAACCTCCAGCAAAACTTCCTCTAGGATGGTCATCAACCTAACAAGAAATGGGCGTTAGTAAGATGGGACACACTTTGCACACCAAAAAGCCTAGGAGGATTGGGACTTCATGATCCAAGGAAACTCAATCAAGTAATGGGAGCCAAAATCTGGTGGAGATGGTTAAAAACCCCAACAACCGTCTGGGTGCAAATATGGAAGAAGATGTACGCCCCCCTCACACCAGATAATCAACTTATTAGACACAATGACCGACTTTAGGGATCCAACATATGGAACATATCCTGGCAAAATCGTATGCTGGTTCAAAATCACGCTTTCTGGGAAGTCCAAAATGGAGAAAGCACCATGTTATGGCAAGACTCGTGGCAGCAATTCAAACCCCTAGATGAACTGGAGGAGTTAAACACTCTCAAACAAGCCCTCAACCAGGATACCTCTTTAAGGGTGAAAGACCTCTGGAAACTCGAGGAACAATGACATCAATGGCACCATTGGAAAACCTCTAGTCGGTATCTAGGGGTCCTAGAGAATCTCAATCTGTAGAACTAACAATTCCATGCTAACCACCGAAAAATACCCAATAGAGAAGGTCCGAACATCCTCAGATGGGGGTACTCCACAACTGGCACTTTCTCAATAAAGGAAGCTTACTTCCTATAGGGTAATCACTAGAATCAAAACAAGGAGACCATATGGAACAAAGTATGGAACCCTGCTCTTTGGCCCAAGGTTTCCACCTTCCTATGGCTTGTGGTACATAACCAAATCCTAACCTGCGACAACCTCAAGAAACAAGGCTTTATTGGGCCCTCTTTCTGTGTCATCTGCTGCCAGCAAGAGGAAACCAAAGAACATATTTTCAATGGATGTCACTTCAGCCAACAGATTTGGGACCAAGGAGCACAAATAATGTGCAAATCCAACCAACACCGGAGCAACATCAATGACACAATTGAGAATTGGGACTCTATCACCTACAATAAACCCCTACTGAACCACATCTGGCAGCTCCTACCAGGATTCATCCTCTGGAAAATCTGGAAAGAACGAAACAAATGAATCTTCCACTCTAAAGCTTCCATGCCAGACACAACTTGGGAGAAAATAGTTTCATTAATCAAGGAAACTATCAGAAGTAAATCTTGGAAATTAGAGGACCTAAATTGCAACCCAAAGGAACATTGCATTCTTCAAAGTTGGCAGCCCAATCTAATCAATCGACTAGCACCAGAGAAGCACAAGCACTGACAAAGAAATCCAACCATCTGGACCCCCCCTCTAGCTAATTTCATAAATATAAACTTCAATGGGGCTTCCAAAGGCAACCAGGGACCAGCGAGCTATGGAGCAGCACTCAGAAACTCCAATGGAGAGATCCTATGTCTCGTTGCAGGATTCCTAGGGGAAACAACAAACAATGCGGCAGAGCTAACATGCTTATTGCGGGGTCTCCAAACAGCTACTGACAGACACCATCATAAGATTATCTTGGAGGGGGACTCACAAATTGTTATTCAGTTAATCACCAAGATTCTCCATGGGGGCAATCCATTAAAAATCTCACCTAGTTGGCGACTCTTTGGGCTGCTAGAGGATTTCGGCAACCTTCTCCGAACCAATCTCACCATCACACCCTCCCACGTGAAACGAGAGGCAAATAAGGTAGTAGATTTCCTGGAAAACGAAGGAGTAGAAATGGGAATCGAACACTTCTGTTGGGAGGCCCACACATCGGAAGACTCATACATCTCAGCTCAGTGCCAAACCTTAGCCACCAGTGATCTACAACCCCCGGATGGGGTGCCACGTTGCAGAGCCGAGACACGCGGGTTAACGCAGGGCCGCACCATTAATACAACCCACCGACGACCATCCCCTCAGCACTTAAATGGGAACGAGCCCATGCAGCATTAAACAGGAGACGAGGCCCTTCATGCAAGTGAATAGGACAGTGTACCAGAGAACTAGGAGGCCAGCCTTAATGGCCATGGCAGTCGTCGTCATCCTCCTCCTTATCACCTGCCTCGACAGTAATGAGAGGATTTCGAATTTAGCAGAGCCGAACGCAGAGCCAAATTTCACAGAGCCACCGGAGTTCTGGAGTAGGGCTATCCATCCGCTGGGAACCTCAAAAATCCCCAGGTTCTTCATTATGGCTAGAGCACGACGAAATCCATGCAGGGGCACATCTTGGTACTCAGCTGAATCACGCAAGCAGAGGCAGAAGACATTCGAGCAGGCGTTAGCCTTGGCATCCTCGCGAAGACACAGGAAGTCTGGGAGACCTCGAACACCTCCAATGGAGTATGTGGAAGAGATCACCCTGGATGAGGCCATGCAAAGCTATCCTGAGCACCCTTTTTTCAAAGTCCTAGATAATTGGAATCCTCCCACTGATCTTGGCACTGACGACAAGATTTCGCCTTCGGGAAAACAATGTGGCTACAGTGCAACTCGCCCGGCAGAGGAATTCACCACCTGCTATGTTGAGGAAGAGATACCATCCTACACAAAAGAAAAAAATGACCCACCCACTGGTGCATCTCCGAAGGAGGTGACTCATCTGAACAACCGACAAGTACATCAAGTCAGTGAAGCAAATGAAGGCGTAGGAGCATAGGGGGCATTTCTCTTAGCCTCTGTTAAGGATAATTGGCAGGACTAGCATCCTTTCACCAACCCGGGGTACCTAGTACTAATATTTTAAATGTGGAGCATGCTGGACAATCAGATCTTTTGTATCGCTCAAATCGACCATCGACTCGACATGTTGTATGTTGCACACTCCAGGACTCTCCTGAAAAGGCAGTGCCCTATGTGTACGCAATCTTACACGTTTCCCACAGGATGGAAAAGGCACGGGGACGAGGACGAGCTGGCTGGATAAAAGGTTTAGTGATGTTCTTAGTTAGAAATCACTTTTTTTTTCAGAACAAGGTTTTAGCTCAGTTAGATTATAGTCATGCTGTAACTAGGTTATTAGTATACAGACTGAACTTAATGGAAAGGCGTCCTGGTTTCCTTCGGGCAGGATAACACTCTGATAATTTTGTTTGCTTGGAAACAAATGGCATAGAATGTCTAGCTGTCTCGGTTTCTTGCTCAGGTGGGAAAGATGGCATCACAAACAGACTCTGTAACTCTGCAACTATAATATAAACAGGATCCTCCCTTTTTACTTAGAAAAAAAAAAGATATTTACCCCCATAGTCGCACCCCCTCTATCTATTTGACTTAAGTTATAATCAATCAATAACTCTTCACCTGGAACTATTGTTTTTGTTGCACATACAAATATATGATTTCTTTCGCGTGCCTCAAATATGCAATTTTGTTTCTTTGTTGTTTCCATTGATCATGTACTATTTATAAATCCTGCAATGTTTCTAGTATCTTTTGCCCTTCCATCAAAATACATAGTTGCCCCTTTATTTTGATTGTTATCTAGTAGATGTATATAATTTGCGGCAACTCCATATCTCCGCATACTTTGCATATATTGGACCAACATCAACCGGTGATTGTATTTGTGTAATGGTCTGACATACTCCATCAATTCAGTTACAGTGCCATAGCTGAACTTTGTTCCATCCATGGAAAATAACCCCAATCCATGTAAGGAAGAAGGAGTAATGTGATACATCCTACCACCGATGAAGAAATATGTGTCCACTTTAGGTAACTCCTTAGGTTCCAATCATTGAACTAGATGTTTATACCTCAAGGGAAACTCAATGTCACCTATTCTCTTAGCATCATAATTACACGACCCTCTGTTGGCAATAAAAAATTATATGCGGGTACAGAATCTTTTCCTTACCTTTTCCAACCTAGTTGATCTAGAACCGGTAGATATAGTACACCACGTCTCACTTTCAACCTCTCTTACTATATCTTGATCATCACTCGAGGAAGATAGATCTGACAGATACCTATTTGGTGGTACCTACACTCGTTAAAACAAGAATATAAGTTATCGTGCCAATATACGTTTTTGGTACCAACACAGTTGCATATAGTTGCATTTAGTTGCATAAAGTTGAAATTTCCACACCTATCCATCATATAGTTGCATATAGCTGCATAAATTTGAAATTTCCACACCTATCCATCATATAGTTGCATATTTGCATAAGTTGCATATAGTTGCATAAGTTGCATTGTTGCATAAAGTTGCGTAAAGTTGCATAAAGTTGCTTAAGTTGCATGTTGCATAGTTGCATATAGTTTCATAGATGCATATAGTTGCATATTTTCATATAGCTGCATATGAAATTATTGCAATATAGTTGCATATAGTTGCAATATAGTTGCATATAGTTGCACAAGTTGCAATATAGTTGCATATAGTTTCATAAGTTGCAATATAGTACCAACAGAGTTGCATATAGTTGCATAAAGTTGAAATTGCCACACCTATCCGTCATATAGTTGTATATAGTTGCATAGTTGCATAAGTTGTATATAGTTGCATATAGTTGCATAGTTTCATAGTTGCATAAGTTTCATTGTTGCATAAATTTGCATGTTGCATAAAGTTGCGTAAAGTTGCATAAGTTCCATAAAGTTGCTTAAGTTACATAAGTTGCATGTTGCATATAGTTGCATATTTGCATATAGTTTCATATAGTTGCATAAGTTGCAATATAGTTTCATAAGTTGCATAAGTTGCAATATAGTTGCATATAGTTGCATAAGATGCAATATAGTTGCATTTGACCACTCACCAATATTTGAGAATACAGTTGCAATATAGTTGCATAAGTTGCAATATAGTTGCAATATAGTTGCATTTGGAACCATTGGTACATTTTCATAATAAGAATAGGTCTCAAGTTGTGTACCATGACTAGAAAGGAAGAAAAGGCCCTTAGGTCATAAACATATTTTCTTTGGCTCATTGGCCATTAACAAGACCTCAAACCACCACATCTATCCTATTTAATAGACTATGGTGCTTGGGTGGGATATGGGTGTCATTCACAATTTTTTCACACCATGTATCGAACTTAGGTCTTGTCCATGGTCAGGGTTATAACATAAGGTTTTTAGGTCCTATTTAAATGTTCTTAGGATTAATATTCATGATGAAGTTGTCAAAAACAACATAAGACATATGTAAAAATATTTAGCCTCTGTGTGGGATCTTTTGTGCCATTAATATTTTTTTCATAATAAGAACAGTTCTCAAGGCTTATACCATGTCTAGGGGAAGAAAACAAGAACATTAAGTTCACAATGAAAATTCTCAAATTCAAGGGCCAAGAACTAGGCCTCAAATAACCATGTATATATTATTTAAGAGATATTTGACCTTCTAGTGGGATATGGGTGCCATTAGGATTTTTTTGCCCCATATATGTAATTCAAGGTTTATGTCATCACCAAGGTAAGAAAATCAGGCCCTTCTTTCCTAAATGAAGATTTTGTATGCTTAATGGCCATGAAAAATGCCTCTATTTGGGAATATGTGCACCATTAGTATGTTTTGAATAAAAAGAATGGGTTTCAAGACCTATACCATGGCCAAGGGAGGAAATAAAGGGCCTTAGGCCCTAAATAAATCTTCTTGATCTTAATGGCCATGAACAAGGCCTCAAACCACCATACATATCCTCTCTAAGGGATATATGGAATTTGGGTGGGATATGGTCACCATTCACAAGTTTTGGGCATAATGTATATAAAAGAACATAAGGTGCTTAAGCCCTATTTGAATCTTATCAAGGATGATATTTGTGATGCATTCCTTAAACAACCACACAAGATGTATGTAGGATATCTTTGGAACCATTGGTACATTTTCATAATAAGAATAGGTAGCAAGGTGTGTACCATGGATAGGAGAGGAAACTGGTACCTTAGGTCCAAAATGAAGCTTCTTCACTTCAAGGTCTATGAACTAACCATTTCATGATAATGTAGATAATGTTTAAGGGATATTTGGCCTCGAGGTGGGATTTGGACACCATTAGTGTTTTTTCACATCACATATGGGAGTTTAGGCTTGTACCATCATCAAGGGAAGGAGAAAAGGGAATTAGGATTTAAATGAACCTTATGTGCTTAATGACCAAGATCAAGGCC
>ML787508.1:130265-140414 GCA_009831015.1 Picea engelmannii
TCCTTTTTTAGGGATTCTTGGCCTCTTGGGGAGATATGGGAGCCATTAGGAGGTTTTTTGCACCACAAATGAAGTCCAAGGCACATACCATATTTGGGGGAGGAAAACAAGGGCCTTATGCTCTAAGAAAATCTTTCTCGTGCCTAATGGAAAAGTCTAAGTACTTCTATTGGGAATCTGTGCACCATTAATATATTATGGAAGATAAGATTTTGTATCAAGAGATATACCATGGATGAGGTAGGAAAACAAGTGACCTAGGCCCTGTACAAATATTCTTGATCTCAATGGCTATGAACAAATCCTTGAAGAACCACACAAACCATCTCTAAGGGATCTTTGGCCTGTGGGTTGGGTATGGGCACCATTCACAGGTTTTATGCATCATAGTTGGCTCTCAAGGCCTCTAACAAGGAACTTAGAGCCATTATGAGGATACAGTTGCACTCATAAGTTGCATTAGGAGGATAAAGGTCACACATTCATAAGTTGCATATAGTTTCATAAGTCACATATAGTTGCATAGTTGCATAAGTTGCATATAGTTGCATAGTTGCATAAAGTTGCATAAAGTTTCATAAGTTGCATTGTTGCATACAGATGCATGTTGCATAAAGTTGCGTAAAGTTGCATAAAGTTGTGTAAAATTGCGTAAGTTGCATAAAGTTGCATGTTGCGTAAAGTTGTGTAAATTTGCATCAAGTTGCATCAAGTTGCGTAAAGTTGCGTAAAGTTGCATAAGTTGCATAAAGTTGCATGTTGCATAAAGTTGCGTAAAGTTGCATAATTTCCATAAAGTTTCTTAAGTTGCATAAGTTGCATGTTGCATAGTTTCATATAGTTGCAATATAGTTGCATAAGTTACATAAGTTGCATTATTGCATAAAGTTGCATATAGTTTCATATTATTAGTTGCATAAAGTTGAATATATTTTCATATAAGTTGCATAAAGTTGCATATAGTTGCATATCCCCCTGACGCTCAGTGGAGAACCGGATTTGAGACCTATCAAAGGGTTCGAGTGGGGATCAATAGTTTGGAAATCCATGATCCTAGAATTTCACATATTTGGAAAGTGCCTTTAGTGGATAATTTCACATATTTGGAAAGTGCCTTCTATGGAAGCACACGGTTAAGAACATGTGTTTCTTCCTAAGAGGTCACAAGTTCAAATCCAAAGGGGAGTAGGGTATGCATACCTCTGTACACTTTAGTGGTGAAATTTGAACAATCAATGATGAACAATCAACGAGGAACAATAATTGGGTTGTAGGTCTAAAGGATTGTCTCAACTATTGTGGAAATTCTAAGCATGGTTTCTCTCCAACCATCCTACATGGGAAAGACAATCCAAAACATTTTTTTGCATGAGACCCCTCTCTCTTCCTTGGGATATGACGCATATGAAACTTTTATTTAGACCAACCCAAAAGTCAAAGATTGATTGGAACGTTGTAAGGATACATAGTCAAGAAAAGATAGTACCCCAAGGACAATGATAAGTCTAAATCAACCAAAAATCCCCTTTCCTCTTCCCCTATTATGGTATCATAGTTCCCTTGTTTCTCCCTCAATAAATAATTAGGGTGGAGTTATATTATTGTGCATTTCCATTTTTACAAAACCATGAACTTCTTATAAGAAATATACCCACCACATTGTATAGTCATGACCTTATGAGACCCTTTTGATAGGGCAAGAAATTTTTTCCTTGAGTCTCTATCTCGTTGAAGCCATCATCCTAAGATGTCATTAGCCATCTAGGATTGTCCCCTATCCTAGGAAAAACTACTTGCATGATCAACAATTTATTTCTTTAATAAAATTCCAATAGTGTTTGTGGTTTATCTTGGACCTTTTTTTATTTAAACTTTGTTTGTAAAACATCCTCTACATTCATGTTCCATGGTTTTTCTTGTTGTATTTCAATGAATGGTTTTCGATCTCTTTTACTTATAAATTTACAACATTTACTAGTTCGATCTACCACTTGTTGTACAATTCCTAGATGCAACAAGGTCTCTTCTATGTCCTTAGTATCTCTAATTTCATGTCCTCTATTATGTTGGAATCTAATGATTACCTGTGCATATTTTTCCTTATCATAATCACTAGGAACATATTCATCTACAAATTTGTCTTTATCCTTCTACTCCTTTTTTTGTCTTGTCCTCTTAGATCCACCTTTTCTTTGACCTCTTTCTTTGCCTTATTTCCATTGTTTGCCTCTTTGCTTATATAGTCTTGTCATGTGATTGTTTCTCATCCTCTCTCATATTGTCCCACTTTTTGATCTACTCTTCTACCAAATTTAGTTTTTTCTCAAATATTTCTTCCTTTCATTGGTTCCTACCTTTCTATTCTTTCATTTTCTCTCCTACCTTCTACTATATTTGATTTTCCCTCATTTCATTGATTCATACTACCTTGTAGTCCCTTCTCTTTTTCTCTTCTCCATAAGAATGTTGGGGTTTTGCCACATGGTATTCTCATATGTTATGTTTATCAGAGTTGTGCATTCATTGTCTTGTTTATTAGTTTCTTCTTTATGCGAGGACAAGTCCAAGAGGCCTTCATTGTTTTGTCCTTTTTCTCCTTCATCCACTCTCTTCATTTTATCTCATTTTCCTTTGGTATATATGTTAATCTTATTTCACTTGTGGGGGCCCTCATTCCCATTTCCTTGACTTTATCTAGGATTGGACAAACTTTCATGTCCTTTTGTTTTCTGACCCATGACTCATGCTCGTCTTTTTCGTCCCTTTACACCATCTCCTCCTCAATTTACCTAACTTATTTCTCATGCCTCATCTATGAAGGTTTCATTTCCATATATCCCATACATGTGTTAGAAAAATAGGACCGCGGAGAAATAAAATAAAACAAATGTTGAAACAAAACACAGAAGATACACAATACAATAAAGACATAGATTTACGTGGTTCACCTAGTGTGGGCTACGTCCACCAGAGAAATTTCCAAGTCCTTCTTTTATTTTTATCCTGCAAATGAAGGGATACAACCTACAAAAAAACCCGTTGTAACTTCCTCTTCTTTCTTCATAGTATCCTCTCTCATAATACAATACTCACCATAATGCATAGATGCAATATATTTCCCTCATAACAGAGGGTTTCCTTCTAGGGAAAAAAACCCTAACATAATTTCTACCGTTAGATCTGCGACCTTATAATGAACGGTCCAAATTTACGATGAAATTACAATATACATTTACAAGGCAATTTTTCCTTCGGGGGCTTCTCCCCCAAACCCCCATCATGGGACGCTGCCCCCGAACCCTTGTCGGGGGCCTGCTTTCCCCCTATCCCCCCAGTCGGGGGTATAGGCCCCCCAGACCCCGTAGAGGGGGTACCCCCCCTCTGCACTCCCCCGCATGGAAGAGTGTACATACTTCTGGGGTGTAAAGTCTTCATGGGGTATAAACACGGCTTAAAAAAATAAGACCTCTGAGTCAGAAAGATAATGAGGCTCCACAACCAACAACATGTTCTATGTCCATTTCCCATTTAGAAATCATGTCTTCATTGGCCTTTGTTTTCTTGTTGTATTCTTCTATATATTGGTTCACATCATTATAAACACTCACTATTTCTTGGTCCATATTGTCTATCTCTGTGACCTCATAGTCCTTATAACAAAAGAACCCATTGAGGCACTATCCTTTCTTATCCTTTGTCTTGTGTCTCCAAATAAATGTACCCTACGAGGTCTACATATGATACATCTAAGGAGTCAACTCATCCCATGACATCTATTATATTAATGTTTCATGATCGATGGCCTTGGTATCCACTCTTTGGATGTTTCTATACTCCTATTCCACGTAAGGTCCCCATTCTAAACCATTATTTGTCTTCATAAAATTGAGTTATTCTTTCCAAGAGATCATCCACTTGCATAATGATAAAGGTTGGTTTTGATCTATATGCTTGATATTCTAAGGAGAATAACTCATCCTTTTTCAATCACTTTTGAAACAATGTTTTTTACAAAAGGAATGGTTCATTTCTTAGACTTGTATGGACACTTCTCTTTTCAAAACCTTTTTTCACATTAAATTGGATTCTATTGGTGGGTTTGCAAGGAAACCAAATACCCAAATATAATAATACATTGGTATTTCAAACTAGTCTAACTTTCTTCATGAAAAATCCCATGCTTGTCTCAAACCTCAAAATGTTGTCCACATCCACAGCCCAAACCTGCTCACACAAATTTAACACATCATCTTCCACCTTCCTATATTTTCTTCATGTATGTTATCTCCACATCACATGATAGTGTGATGGTTTGGGAAGACTTTAGTTTTTTTTAAACCATCTATGTGGATTTTAAAAGGATGACTTAACATTTCATCAAGCATTCTATCAAGAATTTCATCAAGAATTCTATCAAGCATTTATATCAAGCATTTCATCAAACAATTATCATGCACACTCAAGAGTTACGAGAAAAAGGTCAAACCATTTCCTTCGGCCGTGTGCCCTCCTCTGGTGCAAAACTATGTGCCCTAGCCTCTCCAATCTGCATGCGTTCTCCTCTCCAATCTACCTCTCCAATATGTGTGCCCTAGCCTCTCAAATCCGTGCATGCTCCTCTCCTCTCCAATCTGCATGCTCCTGTGTAGTGGTGAGTGCGAGCTCCAAATATGCACACGAGTGTAGTGGTGCGTGCGATTTTGGTTTTTTTTTTTTATATATGTTGTTTTGTTTTCGTTTTTTTTTATTATTATTATTATTTATATATAATATAATTTATATATTATACAATATATATAATTTATACATTATATATATTATATATATTATATAATATATAATCCCTAACTCATAGCCACTGAGATATAGTCATGGATACATCCTTGTCACCTGACTGAGAGCGAGGGGCATTAGGAAGGATAATATAGATATACCCCAATTGGGAATAAATAATATTGTACAATTGTTCCTTTTGGATGGCTTCCTCCGCATTTATAGGCATAGTCATGGATACATCCTTGGTTATGAGGGGAAGAATGGATTCCAGGAACTACTCTATAACCCCCAATCACTATCAACTTGAACATGGTATACCCTCTGATCCCTATGACTCCTGAAACAATCACCCATAGTGAACATAGTGTGACCTTAAAGACATTAAAGATGAACACATTATGGTTCTGAACATAGTAACATCATAATAGATTGACCCTTCTAATACACTATGACTCTTAACCCTTATAACCCTTGATCTCTTAATTCACCCTTTTCATTTATTTCAAATTATTATTATGATGCATTTAGAAAAGTATGAGGTTAATTAATATGTCATTTATGGTCAACAATATCTTTGGCATCAAAGTATCATGTCATGGTATAAAATATCGATCACTATAACCCTCCTTGGACATAGTATACCCCCCAATCTCCATGAACCTTGAATTAAATGGTCTCCCCTAACCCAATCACCCCCTCACACATTATGACCCAAACAATCATGTTAACCCCTAAGGCACTATGGCCACTAACCATTAAGCCACTAATATGCTATGACCACTAATAATTATGGTCCTTCACATTGTGTACCCACTGATCCCTATGAACCTTGACATGCCTAACCCTTGAATATGTTTATACTACTTGGAGGTCATAATCTCAAATACAAAGGGGGGTAGGGTATGTATACCTTCATATATGGGGAAAACCTATGATAAAAAAAAAATGCATAAAAAGAAGCATTACATTCTATCCTAATTGGACTTAGATCCCAATGCCTTGATCTCTAAGTCACTTCAACTAGTATATTTATTGTTTCCTCCTCCCTTCCTTGCTCATCAATCCTTTGAGCCTCCCTTAATTGAATCTTTTGATTACTACAGAACCCCAAAATCTTGAATTGACACTTGTACCCCCTATGGCTTTGCATGCAAAAAATGATTCACTCCCATATAGCATTTTATCTCAACCCTATGTAGTTTTGAATTGGAAAATGGAACACCAACAATAAGAGGAGGATGAAGTAGAAGAAGAAAGAATCCCAAATTAAACTAGGAGGAAAACAAACAAGGCCCTTTGATTCTCTAATTATTCTCTATATATAGCTAATCATGTGTTGTAGATCCATAGTTAGGCCACAAATGTACTTAATTAGGAAATATGGATCCTTTTTAGGCCCTAAAGATACAATCAATCCTTGTAACTCCAAGAATAAGCCATGTATATCTACAATCAGGGCCCATGAATAATGTATTAGGGACTAAATCCTTAGTTCTTCATCGTCAATTCATGGCTTAGGCCCCAAGGATCATTCTTGTTGTGCTCAATATTTGAAGTTGGGCCTATAATCATCCTTCTAATTGCAATTCATGTGTCTCATCGTGACCAAATATCCTTAACAATGTCACATGTACCCAGGGAAAGCATGAAAAAAATGACCTATTGATTGGAGCCTTTGGCATGACTAGCCAATGTTCTATGATGTAAGTGGCCTATTTCAAAATGGGAATTTAACTCATATATATGGCCATAAGATGCATGGGAAAGTTATTCATTATAATTTTTTTGGGGGAAAGGAAGACAATGGAGTAGACAACATGTCAAACAAAGGAACTCATTTTTTCCTTTGTTGAAGGTCACTTATAGGCTCTTTATAGAGATAGAATCGGGAGGCTCTTGAGGGAATACCAATAAAATGGTACGTTAAAATTAGGATCCATAAGTTGTTGCATGTGTAGCTCACAACAATAAATGTCCTCCACTTAGAACCATGTCCTCGAGCATAACACGAAAAAAATGGATAAGTTCATCTCCTTCACAATTAGGTTTTAATTTTGTTGTTTTATTGTCAAATTACTTGTGTGATTTAGGTTTGAGTCTTGAAACCCTCCCATATCATCAATGCATGCATCTACTATAACCATGCCAAGTTTCAGTGCATACAATCACAAACTGAAAAAATATCAATGTTGGCCCCATTCACAAGTCACTCTGCACATCATCCAATTAAAGAATAATTTCCACAAAATGGAAGGAGGCAATTGTTTAGGATTAGGGATGTTCCTCCCAATTAGGTTTTACATAAACTATAGGTATTATTACATGAATCCTTATAACAACGTTTTTCCTTGGGTACTATGTTGGATCATGTTGTCATTGATGCCAAAGTTTAATTAATTGATGTCAAAGGATTGATGTCAAGTGATTGATTGATGCAAAAGAATGATTTATTGATTGATTCCAAAGGTTGATTGAATGATGTCAAAGGCCAAAGGTTTGATGTATACATGTCTTATCATAGTTTTCATTGATACATGATGCATAGATGAAGATGGATCGATGTGGTTTCATTTGTATATGATGCATTGTTGGATTGCTGTAAAGATGAATCTTTATTGTCTTATCATCGTTGATAAGGTGTACAAATGGATGAACTCCAAAGTGGTCCCCTTATGTTCAAATCCCTCACCGGAAGACTCTTTGTGGTTGACTTATCATTGAAGTATGGTTATGCTTATATGCGGAATAATCAGATGAAGATCAATGAATTTGTCAATATAACTATCCTAGATGGATAGTGTTGGTCACTATAATTTCTTATTTAACTAAACAATCAAGTGCTACATAAATTGTCAACCCAGGGAAGTCTGTTTATTTCAAAGGTAATCAAGCACTATATATGCTCAATCTCAAAAGCAACCTAGAGTTGTAGTAAAAACATATTAATCACACTTTGCCTTGAACAAACTGAAGTTCTAACTTGAATTACAGGAAAGCAATCTACCTATTGCAGAGTTCAATGTTTAAAGAAATAATTGTTCAAAGAATCCTGGATTACATTAATAAAATAACAACCTAGAAAATAAATCTTTCAGGACACTGCAAAAGGAAAGACCAACTATTCTGTAACCAGAGAACAGGACCCTATTCCCAAAGAAGGAATCTTCAACACCTGTTCCGATCACCACACTTTTATGAACTCATTGCTAATTGAAATGATTGACACACACTGAAGACTAACTACCTCTTAACAGAGAACATGACCCTATTCCTCAAGCAGGAATCTTCAACACCTGTTTCCGATTAGCACACTTTCATGAAATCATCACTAATTGAAATAATTGACATGCACTGAAGGCTAACTATCTCTAACAGAGAACAGGACCCTATTCCCCAAGCATGAATCTTCAACACCTGTTCCTGATTATCAAGCTTTCATAAATTCACCAAACAAGATTGCTAACTAGAATGATTAACAGTTACCCAAGCATGAATCATATGAAACCAATGTAATAATCAGTAAAGGAAAGTTTCAGGAAGACATAGTTCAGTAAAGTAGTGTTTCAGCAAAACAGAGTTCAATAAAGTAGTGTTTCAGCAAAATGGAATTTAATCAAGGCATGAACATAAATAAAACTAACACACTACAAAGCTAATGGGTGAATCGTGTGAAGAAGGTGGGCCCTCCCTTCTCACAATATTCCCCTGAAATGAAAGGAACTAGAGAGAAATACTCAGAACAAACTTTTATTCATCTGTCAATTGTATCATATTACAATGTCTGAAGTAAAACACACTCCTCTCTGTAAATCATTTCTTAGCCAAAAATAAGATCCTCTCTACTGATGATTTCCTCTTATTTAAAGAGGAGAATCCCCTCGATACAATTTGATCATCCAATTACATGTGTACATCTGAGTCCTATTCTTAGTCAGATTGACTCTCTATACTGGAATAGGATATCCTAGTCTCCCGCAATAGAATGCTATTACAATAGTTGAAAAGGTGCTGAGTGGGGTGTTGTTGTTTCAGCTGGAGTAACAGCTTCTTTATTTGTCTTCTCATTACTACTGTTGTATGTTGTTTCAGCATCACAAATTGCGGGCTGTTTTAGCAACGGGATTTGCGTTCTAACTATTTCAGTATGTGGTCACACGACAATGATGGTTAATTCTGGCTCAAGGTGCGGATGTTGTGGTCAATGTAATAGCTTCATTGTTGTTTCAACATCATAGACCACAGAGAGTGTAACAGCTTTTGTGTGAGTTTTTTTTCCAGCATCATAGTCCACAGAGAGTGTAGCAGCTTTTGTGTGAGTTGTTGTTTCAGCATCGTAGACCATGGAGAGTGTAGTAGCTTCTCTTGTGTGAGTTGTTGTTTTAGCATCATAGACCACAGACTGTTTCAGCCACAGGGTTTGTGTGCTTTGACTATTTCAGCAACAGACCTCAATGCTAATCTGCAGTTCGAACTGTTTCAGCACTTATATATTTCTGATCAACGGTTAAGTACGAGAGTAATGTAAAATTATATGCAAAATAGATTAAACATATAGTAAAGAGAAGAGACGTTGTATACCTTTGGAAAGATAGGGTAAAGTGATAATGTGAGTTTAAATGTGAGTGAAACAAGGGTGTAATGGTGGAAAAAAATGTGAGCAAAAAGGTACATTACAGGGTCCCAACATCCCCCCCAACTTAAAATGTTGCATGTCCTCAGGCAACTTCACTCCGAATCAGAATCTGGATACTGAATCTGAGCGTGCAAGTTACTCAAGAAGTAGCTGTGGAAGGTGTTGTCTGTTGGAGCTCTGAACCCTTGAACGCGTTGTAACATTTGCCAAGATGTTGTTTCGGCCTTCTTGGGCAACTTATAATGAACTTGATATTTCTCTGCTGGCATCCAGAGGATAGGAAAATGAAACTGATACCCTATCCAGCTTTCATCACATTGCTGAACACACTTGTCACATACCCACTACCTAAATCATACTTTTCTGGTCTTTTGTCGAATCAGAACCCCTAAATATCCATGGAGGCCCAGCGTAAGCTGTCTCTTTCTATCTCTCTCTGTTCCCATGTGATCGCGGGTCACGATCACAGTTCAAATAAATGCAGTACCTATTTCATACTTCGTGCCTCGGCGCTATAGTGATGTCGAGTCTTTTGACTTGGCAACCGCCGAACCTCGACAGGGCTAGCGATCGACCAATGGGGATGAATCCCTACAGGGTTAGCAAACGGCCAATAGGAACAAATCTCAACAGGGCTAGAGAACAACCAATGAGAAATGGCCTCGTTGCGTGGTTGAGTGGAATAAAGGTGGTAGAGAGGGAAACGCGACACGGTAGTCGACATGACAGGAGGGGGCCCC
>ML787508.1:143981-156086 GCA_009831015.1 Picea engelmannii
ACCTCTCACCCACAGATTTGTCCATTCTCACGATTTGTTTTCATATTTGTTCCACACAGGAACCAAATTCATAATTATGGGACTTTCCTTCCCATAATGGTTTGGCTCAGCAGGAAATTGGACTTCATTATGGGCTTACAATGCTGTCATATCCAAGACCCCTCTTGCTTCCTGTACTTTCAACTTCATTCGGCCAAACAACTTGTTAGCTTTTCCATGCATATATTATTTATTGCACCTTTACTACATCGCCATAACAATCTCATAATTGTGCATACTTAATGATTAAATTACTTCCTCAAAAGGAAATACCATTCCTTGCAGTTTGGCCCAACAGGCAATCGGTCTTTCCTATGGTCTTACCTTACTGCCATATCCATGACCCTCTGCTTCCTGCAATTCATTCCTCAATCAGCCAAGCAAAATGGTTAGATTCTCTATGTATATATATATATATTCAAGCGTAATTAAACATTTCAAATGGTTTTAACAAATGTGCCACTATCCATGGCCACCTTCATACCCAATGCATTCTTGCATTGATTTCAAGTTCGTCACACTTTAGGACCGGTTCTGGGTCATGGGGGGGTTNTGGGGGGGGGGGGGGTTGGGATTTAACCTATCCTTTCCTCATATGGTTTTAGTCGTTTTTCATTCATTCTTAAAACAGGATCCACGCTCCCTTATATAGGCCGATCATGACCCCAAATTAGTACATATTAAACTTAAAAGTTTCGCATGAATGCTCCCACACATTATGCCTTCATTAATATTCAGGGTGCCAACACTCATGGACACCCACATTTGTTTTTTTCTCTAACACCTATACCTTGTGAGTAAAAATAATGGAAGGTCCTCCTTCCTCAATGAGGAATCCATTGTTTGTCTTTTATGGAAATATGCATTTCCTGGAAGTAATTCCAAGCAACGTGCTATCTATGAGCACTTTTGTTTCCAATCGTTCCTTGACTGGTCCATGTGTTCATGACATATCAGTTCATGAATTCTTTCGAAGGTTACAATCATTCTTTTAGTACCAGAGGTTCGTGCCTCCATTATTCAGGTCATTCTCCCCGAATTATACCCTACTCGGGTATCCAAGGCATGCAATTGCCTTTTCAATTTTTTTCAGGTATAACATGCAATAATAAATATTTCGGAAGGGGTTTTTACCAAATCCCTTCATACCCTGTGCCACACAGGCACGAATACCTTTATACTTGTTCTTGGCTTCTTGCACCCTTTCTCTGTCCTCTAACTTATCAGTAGTACTTCAGCGGGATTTCCATAGTCCCATCAACAACCTTTCGACCACAGCCTTTCCATGGTCACCCTCTACTTGAGGTCGTTCATTATTGGAAACTATCTTCCTCAACAATTCCAGTATTATTCCTTTATACACATGACATACACCATAGGCATATTAATCATCATGAAATTGAAATGCAAATATCATAGCGTTTAATTAATAAAAAAAACAATTTCAGGCATGTCTAGCATATCTGTATGCACTTCATCACATTATCTTTAATGTTTTTCATGAGTGTAACATAAGGGTTCTCAATTGTTTTCACAACATTACAACCATCATTACTATGGTGTCAAAGCATTTTCGTTCATCAATGTACTGGCTTCCTCATCTCATAGAAGTGTGATAGATAGTCAAGGAAGGAATTTAGGGCTCTCCCCTTCTTCCAATTCTTTCTACATCGCCTGGGGATTTTCAGTCAAGTCAAGCTACCTCTAAGGTCTCACTTCCTTTTCTTAATCATAGCTTCAACCAAGCTGTATCAATTAAACGTACCCAACTATTCAGTTAATCATACTCAGGGGTTTACTGGCCTCTTATCAACCAAACTGGTTTCCACAACTACTCTTTTTCTGAGCAGCCCTAGTTTAGGCCCATCCTAACTCTTAGGATACTTCAACATGATTTAATAGCAACTATCTGTTCACAATGAATTAGGAACGTGTGCATCCTACAGACTTCCATTAGGTTATCAGAATGGTCAATATTCAGTTATTAGTCTTCTATTACTTACATGATTCTTCCAAAAATGTAATCCAGGATTCTTATATATGGGTAGGCCTTGCAGCCCATTGTCCAACCCTTCAACAATTATCAGGGTTGTGACTCTGTTCCTTTGATAGAGACCTTATACAGTTCCTCCACCGAGAACTCCTTCAGCATGCAACTTCCTCATTGCATATCCATCACCACTGTGATGGCCTCAACCTTGAGTTTGCCTTTTTGCGGTCTACCAAATATTCCCCTTAAGGAATATAAACATGCATATTTGTTAATTTACATTTATGATGTTCTTAACCACTTCCACGATCCTAATCTTGCATGTAGCTATCGTAGGTATACTTCATAGCCTACATACATTTCTATTTTTAAAATCAGTCATCTCAGGATTGGTCACCATCCTTCTCATGTGATCTGCAAAGGCATAAAAATTTGCCTCTTATCATGACAACAGGGCATCCTTGCTCGTTTAATCTTTCCTTTAATTGTACTGCATTTCCCTGAGGGTATGGAGTACATTCCCTTTAAGCTATCCTTCAAGAAAAATCCTTCACGACTCTTTAGAATGGAGTCAACCATGCATCCATGGTATTCATTTAATTTTGGCAAGTGTAAGTCTTGCCTCACGTTTCACTCATCAAGGCCATCATGTTGGGCCTTTAGTATATTTATACTCTTACATCATACATGTGCATTACTTGCACACTCTATATATCATTTGTACCTCACTGGTATGAGTATAAGGATTCTTAATAGGAAGCTCATCGGTCCATTAAACTCATGCACTATCATCATACTGTCTTACACCCTCTCCTCACGCAACCACCGGCGGTGACCACGATCCAAATTTAAAGGGTGCTTCACGTTTCGCGATTTCAGAATTCCCATTGCAAGGAATTTTGTTTTCCCTGACTCCTGAAATATGAAAACCCGAAAGACCAAGGCTAAGGTTTTCTTGGCTCTTTCATCTACATGACCCTTCGCTTGAAATCTGAGGTCAATTCTCAGACACGCGTCAGGATCCCGTATTTCGACGAATCCGTGGACAACTCTCCACCGTTTCCCAAACTTCTATTCTATGCATGCCAACAAGTCTGGATCCCACGGTCCAGATCTCTCTGGCAATCATCGGTCCTGATTAACTTGGTGATTTAACTGGCGTGAATTTGGGAAGTCTACGCTTCCATTTTCCCCATAGACGAAACCTCGAAGCTTTAGATCAATGGCTCTCGTTGATTATGATCTAACGGATATTATTCCTCCTGAGCTTGTGAGTGATGAGAGGTTATCAACCTTTTCTTCCCCACTAATTAATTAGGTCTAACGGTCACCAACGACTCTCCAACCGACAGTTGTGATTATGTCACGATTTCTCATTTCACTACTTCAGGACTTCTATTATGGAGAACCTCGAATCCTTCGATCTCCAAAATTGCGAAATTTTCTCTAGACGATCAATGGTCCAATTCACTCCTTGATCAACGACTATGATCTTTTCGCGAATTTCTCATTGCTTCTCCCAAGCCTTTTGGTCTTGCGAAATTCCGGTATCTCCTCGCAACTAACCAGTGTGTTATTTCCCAAGATCGAACAACTTGAAACGTTTCGGTTCTTTCTGAATGGATCTTGACTCTAGATCCCATCCAATCTTCAAAATTCTTTCCTGAAGGATTTCTCCTGCTACATCTTCTGAGATTTTTAAGTTACTTACAGGACTAATCTCATAGTCCCAACTCATACGGGTGTTACCCTCTCTTCATGGAAACGACCAACAAGGGTCACTCTTGGGAATTAGAAACAGTCTCAAAGGACTCCTCAAACAGGTTATCCTCACTGTCGATTCTAACCATTATAGGTTAGGTAAAACTGACCCTACATATTTTCACTAGTCCTCTCAATCATGGGGAATTATATGCTCAGGGTTTAGTCTCTGAATAATACAATGGTCACAACTTTCTAAGGATCCTACCAGTCCTTACCAAATTTCCAAAATCATGAAGGGGTTCTTCCTTTGGGTATTAATCCTTACCTAACCATCCATCTTAATCACAAGAGACTCTACCTACTTTAGTAGGTAGCCATCGTTACATTAAAGTAGAACAACTCAGTTCATGTCCTTTTTCTGGCTCATGTATCTTCATAACACAATTTATTCCACCTCTTTTATTGGCACTTATATCTTATAAGTAATAATGATCAGTGCATCCCTACTCCTATGAGAGTAGTTACCTTATTAACAGAGGGTTATAGAAATTTCCAGATTACAGTCTAATTCTGCAATCCTTCTCCTCAAAGAGAAAACATAAATAACAATATCTTCTAACGCGGCTCGTACCTGAGCCCAAGCAGGCCAAGTGTTGTAACCATGCTCTGATACCACTTTGTCACATACCCACTACCTAAAACGGATTTTTATGGTCTTCTGCCAAATCAGAACCCCTAAATATCCATGGAGGCCCAGCATAAGCTGGCTCTTTCTGTCTCTCTCCATTCCCATGTGATCGCGGGTCACGATCACAGTTCAAATAAACGCAGTACCTCTTTCATACTTCATGCCTCGGCGCTATAGTGATGTCAAGTCTTTTGACTTGGCAACCATCGAACCCCGACAGGGCTAGTGATCGGCCAATGGGGATGAATCCCTACAGGGTTAGTAAATGGCCAATAAGAACAAATCTCAACGGGGCTAGAGAACAACCAATGAGAAATGGCCCCGTTGCACGGTTGAGTGGAATACAGGTGGTAGAAAGGGAAACACGACACGATAGTCGACATGACAGGAGGGGGCCCCATTTCACATGCCACACTATTCCAGACCCCCCCCCCACCCCATTAAAGGCGGAATGGCAAGGGGGGTCCAGAATCCACCTGAGCGCCATTGATCATGATGAATTAATCTTGACCGTTCGAGAGTTGCGGGTCCAATTTCGGACCCCCCCCCCATTAAAGGCAAAATGGCAAGAGGGCTTCAGAATGCATCCTCAGCTGTAGATCTAGGCGGGTGGACTCTGGCCATCTAGATCTTCTCGTCACTTATCTAATTGCGCATTCACGCCCCAGCTTAAAGCCGACATCTCTTCCTCACATCGGACAGTCGTTACAGACCCTGAATTCCCCGAAGGAATCTTGTCCATTCATCAGAACTTAGCCACATGCTATCGTCTCGTCATTATGGGTCGATATTTTTCAAGGTAAGAGCCTGAGTTTTTTTCAATGGAACTCCTGAATCCCCGATCCTCGATTTCCCGAAACAGGTAATCTCTCAGCACGTCACCTCCTTAAATCGGACGGTCTACAATTGCTCTGGAGTTTCCACCATGGAAAGTCCCGATCCCTTGTCACCAGGAATCCCGATATCGTGATTCCTGATTTCCCGTAATGGGAGATCTCAGGACGCGTGGCCTCCGTCAATCAGATGGCTCAGATCTATCCCAGGGTTTCCACAATGGAAAGTCTTGATCTCTTGTCAACAAGAATCCCAATTCCGTGATTCCCAATTTCCCGAAATGGGAGATCTTACGACACGTGGTCTCCGTTAATAGGACGGATCAAACCTATCCCAGGGTCATGAGTGACCACCAATCTTCTGACGGAATCTCATCCGTCGATTCGATATTCCATCCTTATGCTTCTATCTCGGGTTTTCAAGAGGATCTTTTCTCCTCATGCAGGGTTACTAAGGCTTTACGCCTTCACATTTACTTTCCGGGTTCTTGATGGGATTTTCAAGGAAGGTATCTCTATGGGGAGATTCACTCAAGGTACTACCTGAGGTATATAAGGGTACCTTTCTCCCACAAATTAGACACGTGGTCTGAGTTAGGTTGGTAAGCATATAAATAGTGATTTATGAAAAGATAAGCCAGACGTAGTCTTTCCATTATAAACATGCATCTACTAGTATTGATCAAAACATCCTACAAACATTCTTACAATGAAATCATTCACAGTTTCAAAGCTTATGGGCATAATCATCAGAATAAAAATATATATATATATTTCAAGATGCCAGAGGCAAAACACTTATCAGAAATAACACCAGGGGTTATGCAATTGCTGAGAGGGGTGCCCGTTTCCACCCAACCGTAGGCTTAGCGACTCCCAGTGGATTTACCACTAGCCACCCCCGAGCTGAGACCACGATGTTGTGAGACTGCATCTATGTTTTCCAGTGACCAGGAGCGAAGGTTGCAATCCTTCCTCTGTGCTATCACTCACTCTGCGTATTTACAAAGTTCTCCCCTCACGTCTGCCCCCACCAATCGCTTCTACCCCACGCCTTAATCTCTTGCGAGGTTGCATGTGGCGTGATTTTCCTCGCGCTGGTCAGTCATGATGGCTCTATGAATAGGCGGTTCTTCTCCCCATCCCTCATTAAGCCATCTACCTACCAGCCTGTGAGACATTTAATTCAGGTCCAACAAGCCGCTTTTGGTTCTCTGGGCCAGTGGAGTCCAAATACGGTATTAATTCTCGGTGGAAGTTAACGCCACCTTTCCAGGTGCCTTCCACCACCATCGTGGTCTCTTTTTCTTCACATCCCCTCTCAGCAGTCCTGCAATATAAATTCATAATGTTATTACATTCATTGACCTTCTTCATAAGGTCCATTCACATCATACATTCACATTTTCATCATGCTTTAGCATGGTAATTCCTATATTAGGATTAATTACAAATTTGGGGGAAACAGGGTGTTACAACACTTGATGTAGATAGGTACCCTGGAGATTGCTATCTCAATATTAATGGGGCTAAAAGGATTGTGTTCCTGTCTTTTCTCAGTAGATTGTTGTGAAAATATGTTATTTTCTTGTAGGGCAGAAATATCTATGGATTTAATGAACTGTTGACAATCCTGAAGCACTGTTGTCTGTAGTTTCTGAATGTGTTGAGTCATCCCTGGTTTCTTCAAAAAATGATAATACTCTGTAACAAAGGTGACAACATTTTGTGGTTCTGGCTTTATCCAGAGAAGACGGTTATCCTCGTTATGCTTGGCAGCTAGGAAGTCATCCTGCCATATAATTTGATTGTTGAGGAAGGAGGTGAGTGCCCGAATCTGGATGTCACGGACAAGAGGGTTAAGGTTAAGCTGTCGGTTCTCAGGGATGGCCTCATTATGAAAATATGCCTCACAGAGGAGGTGTTGATCCATAGCAGAGGCTTCTGCAAAGGTTTTGACAAAATCTGTTGGATTTAACACTGCATGGGGTCTTCCTTCTTTGATTGATTTGATCTGAAACCATGTAAGTCATTCCATGAGGAACATAGAGTAATTGAAGGATGGTTTCCTTGCATCCAATAACTTTTGTGCCAAGTCAAATATCAGGAGCAATCTACCTTTTAGCTATTTATTATGTTTCTTAAGGGCACGAGATTCCTGGCATGTTTTCTCCAAAGCTTCCCAATTTGAGTAGATACGATTTATCCATATTTGTCTGTGTTCCTGGAGGATTTTGGCCTATGTAACAATAGACTCTTTTTTCCATTTGTTTATTATTGCCTGCTCATCCCATGGCTAAGTTTGTGTTTCAGCATTGCAAGTAGTAGGATGAGGTAGGGTCTAAGTGGCTTGTTCCATAAAGGTGTGGGTATTGATCTAGCTAGGAGGGGCAGATTCATCAATAGGTAGTGTTTGTACAACTTTATTAACAAAAATAGGGGCTTCAGATTTGACGACTATTGTAGGCCATGGTTCAATTTTAATTTTGGAAGGTCCTGCTGGTTCTTGTGTAACAACAGGTTTTTATTCTTTGACTGCAAAAGTCATAGGTGCAAGGGAAACTCCTGGCATTGGAATGTGAATTACTTTATAGCTTGCTTGATAGTAGATGTCCCCACATTGACTGCACATATATTCTCTACACGGATTCTCTGTTGTAGTTCCCTCTAACATGGTAGCTATGTGAGCTAGGGTGTACAATTTAAGTTCCTTCTCATAGGCTTCCTTTTCCATGGCTAGATTTTGCTTGTAGGCTTCTAGTTCAGACCTTAGGAACTCATTTTCTTGTAAGACAGAGGCCATTGTTGGTTCTGGTTGAGGGGTGACTGGTTCTTGTGTAGCAATCACATCTGCACTAGCTGGTTCTTTTGGAGCTGCTACATAATCGATAGTTGATTCTTGTGTTCCAGCTTCTTGATGTGAAGAAAGTAATGTTGCAGCACCCCAGGCCTCTGATTCCTATGTCTCGGTATCAATATCAACAACTGGTTCTTGTGTTTCAGCTGTAGCTGGTTCTTGTGTGACAGCGATAGCTGGTTCTTGTGTTTCAACTGCTGGATGAGTAGTTGGTTCTTGTGTTTCAGCTACTAAATGGGTAGTTGGTTCTTGTGTTTCAGCTACTGAATGGGTAGCTGGTTCTTGTGTTTCAACTACTGAATGGGTAGTTGGTTCTTGTGGTTCAGCTAACAAATGGGTAGCTAGTTCTTGTGGTTCAACTACTGAATGAGTAGTTGGTTCTTGTGTTTCAGCTACTTGATGAGTAGTTGGTTCTTGTGTTTCAACTACTTGATTTGAAACGGATGATGTCGCAACACACTGGGCATCTGGTTCTTGTGTTTCAGTGCCCATGGGTGGAATAGGTAAAGATTCCATAATTTGGGAGGTTGGAGGTGCACGGGGTTTTAACTGGATGGGTTGGGGATTTAGGGCAGTGGTAGTAGTCGCTGCCCTTGTTGAGGCCCTTGTTCATTTTCTTTGTAAAAAGGGTAGAAAGAAAGGAATTTTCTTTCGTTTACGTGGGGGCTTTTCCTCAATGATGGGACAGGGAGAATTGTCTGGTTCAGAATCATCGCTAAGAATATGAAGGGCAGGCGTGGATGATTCTGGTAAAATGTGGGGCGGGCTTCGTATGGTAGGGGGGTCAATTGGATTGATTGGGTTTGTAGGCGGACTATTAGGTACTTCCGGAGGGTCTGGAGGGTTTTGTGGTTGCTGTTCCTGAAGATTTTTAGGAATTTCAACAGCTTCTTGGGGTTCTATGGGTGGGTTGTTTAGTGGAGGGTTTTGTTGGGCAAAACCCTTTTCGATAAGTAGTTGAACGAGACGGTGATGGGTGAGTGAAAGGGCGGGATCTTTAGCCTTTTTACAGTAGTGCGACATATTTTTAAGACATCCGAGTAGATAATAAGGAATGTTCACCAATCTAACATGTCTTAAATGAGACAATAGGACAAAATTGAACTAGTAGACTACCTGGTATCGACCTTCACAGGTAAGGTAGTGCTTGATAAATTTTGCAACTTTCGGTCATGGAGGTGGAAACGAGCTAAGTCGGACACCCCGGCCTTTGGGTTCAATTTGTTCCCCTGGCAAGAGGAAATCCTGTTGGGCATTGAGGATGATATGTTTGCGGCTGAACAGGCGAATGCCATTGGTAGGGAGACCTGAAACCTGCACTATATCCTCTTCTGTAACTGGAATCCGAACCCCTTGAACAATGGAATGATCTTCCTGGATATTTCGAGCAAATTGCAGAACCTGTTGTTGATCATACCCCTGGAGTCTCTGAAAATAACCGGGCCATCCTGCCTGCAGAAAAAATTGATAAACTTATGGATACAGTTCTAAGAGGGCTATCGTGGTGGGTTCGTACCGTATAACATGGCCTCCCATAGCTAACAACTCAGTAAAATGCAACGTCAAAGAGTCGAGTAACCGCTTCTGTGCAGAGTGAGTTTTTTTAGTGAAGGCATGCAAATGGTGGTGAAACAAACGAAAGGATGGTAAATAAGAATGTCGGTGGTTAATTCGTGTGAAATGATGGTATAAAANGGCTAATAATGATTTTACATGAGTGGTAATAATGAGTTGGAATCTTCTCATTAACTATAGCTTAATTGTATTTACATAAAATTTACATACCTCACCTTTACCTTTTGATTCGTACTTCAAACGAAATACAGTGCCTGTCCATAATAGTTTTGCAATGGCCATGGCGAAGATTTTTGATTTGTTAGAGGAATTGTATCACGGATTTGTTTGTTGGAAGGACAAAATGTAGTATGAGAGCTCAAAAGCTTATTGACAGAGAATGCTGAAAAGTTGGTGTTTCAGCCATAGGAAGAATAGAGAAATGTTTGTTGAAGAGTGATGTTGCAGAATACTGCTAGGGAATTGGTGTTTCAGCCATAGAAAGAAGGAAAAAACAATTGCTGAACAGTGTTGTTTCGTCAATGGGAAAATGTGAAGAATTGTTGAACAGTGGTGTTTCGACAATGGGAAAATGGTGCAAGGTTGCTGAACAGTGGTGTTTTAGCAATGGGGAAAATAATGAAAAATTGTGGGCAGTGGTGTTTCGACAGTGGGGAATGGGGAAATGTAGAAAATTGCTGAACAGTGGTGTTTCAGCAATGGGGAAATGTAGAAAATTGTTGAACAGTGGTGTTTCATTAATGGGGAAAATGTGGAAAATTGCAGAACAGGGGTGTTTCGGCGATGAGGAAATGTGAAAAATTGCTGAGCGGTGGTATTTCAGCAATGAGAGAAAAATGTGAAAAATTGCAGGCAGTGGTGTTTTGGCAGTAGGAAAAGGATGTGAAAAATTGTTGAACAGTGGTGTTTTAGTAATGGGAAAAAGTTAAAAAGTTGTTGAAAAGTGGTGTTTCAGCAATGGAGAAAGAGAAAAAAGTTGTTGAACAGTGGTGTTTCAACAATGGGGAAGCTTGCCTCTTCTTGAAGTAGGATCATCCTTCCTTAGTAGGCCTTTTATTTGATCGATAATCTGCAAAAATCAATTGTAACATGGTATTTGTTGACATGGATTATTAGTAAGTGAAATATAATCTACTACTAAAGAAATTAAATTAAAAAGAATTAATTACAATGAGGGGTAGGAGCCCCCTCTAAAAAGAGGTAATGAGAGTCCGCCACACATGTAGCCATAAAATCTTCTTTGGAAATAGGGCGCTGGTATAGACGGAGCCGATGACCATTTACAAGTAACGGTGTTTTAAAGTCATCGATTGTGAGGAGCCTTACTGTTCCATTGGGGAAAACAGTGTCTACTTCGTAAGGTCCAAGCCATCTTGTGCGTAGTTTCCCTTGAAATTATTTAAACCGAGAGTCATACAGTAGGGCCCAGTTACCTTTTTGGAATTGCTTATGCTTGATAGTTTTGTCATGCCATTTTGACCTTTGCTATTGAATCATAGTTGTCCAATGAATGACATCTAGTCTTTTTTCATCCAATTCATTAAGCTGCTGCAACCTGGCTGTCTGTGCATCGGTCAAATCAAGGTTGAAAACTAAAGTAGTCCTTAAGGTTTTGATTTCAAATTCCACAGGAAAGACTGCACTTTTTCCATAAACTAATTCATAGGGAGAGAATCCTGTAGTATTTCTTCAGGTAGTTCTGTAGGCCCATAATGCTTTAGGGAGCCTGTGGGACCAGTCCTTTCTGTTTTCCTTCACTGCTTTTGTGAGAATGGCTTCTATTACTTTATTTGTTCTTTCCACCTACCCATTGGCTTGGGGGTGTTATGGTGTAGTCATTCTATGTTGAATATGATATTTCTGAAGGGTGGCTTTAAAACCATGAGAAGTGAAAGGAGGTCCTCCATCTGTAACTAATTCTCTTGGCACTCCAAATTTGATGAAGATATCTTCAAATAGGAAATCTAGAACTGCTTCTTCAGTTTCTCTATGGAGTGCTTTAGCTTCCACCCACTTGGTCATATAATCTGTGCAGACCACTATGTAAAATTTTTGATTGGATGGGGGGTTAATGGGTCCTACAAAGTCTAAGGCCCATATTTCAAATGGTTAAAGTACTATCTAGGGGTTTAATGGCATTTCATATCTATGATTAGGTTGTCCCAATATTTGGCATTTATCATAGGCCCAGACATATTTCTTTGCATCTTTAAAAAGTGAGGTCCAATAATACCCCATCCTGAGAATTTTATGTGTTGTTCTTTTATTAGCAAAATGCCCTCCACAAGGGCCATCATGACAAGCTTTTAGTAGGTCATACACCTCATCTTCTCTAATGCACCTTCGGATTTCTTGATCAAGTCCTGTGTGGAAAAGACACCCACTTATCCAGCTATACCGAGCACTTTGTTGAATGATT
>ML787508.1:187786-198627 GCA_009831015.1 Picea engelmannii
GGCCGGTAGTGATGGAGGCTGGTACGGATGACAGGACAAAGCTGGCTGAGAAGAAGAAGATGGGTCCTCCAGGACCATGCTCAGGTCGCTCCTGCTCTCGGTACTCCATGTCTAGGACCATGTGGGCCTCGAGACATGATCTCATAGTTATCCCTAGATATCGGGGATAAAACTACTAAGAATATTCCAGCCATATTTAATCCTGTCCATAGAAAACTTATTAAGCACTAAACTCCTATTAAATCTGCCCATTGTCAATAGGTGTACGCCCTTTCGGCGTAATAAATGTGTTAAATAAAATATTACATTTTTAATCAAATTTATTTCTAATAAAATAATTAGTACAAGTTAAATGGCTAACTAGGTGGAAAATATTACAATTATAACAACATCATTAGTCAAATTTGAAAATGTAAATTCATAGAGAAACAAAATTTGTAAATTGTATTAATTTTTTAAAAACTGATATAATACATTTTGTCCTCAAAACAAAGTTATAGTTGAGTGTTTTTATCCATCATATTTCATCTATCCCCAACTCATGTCCTTAAACCACCATAACCCCAAAAAGGTTATTATGTAATACATTCGTCAAAAAAACTTTGGAAATTAACTGCCACCCCCAAAAGGCTACTATGTAATACATATGTCCAAAATACTTTTGGAAATTAACGACAAACCCCCAAAAATTGTTCATTTTGGAAATTAACTGCCACCTTCTCCTTGCAACTTAGCCTTGCACAATATCGTGCAATGATTGAATTCAATATGTTTGAGAAAAACTCATTACAAAAGAAATTGTTGGTGCAATATTCAGAGTAATACCTCTTGTTTATTAATACTAATATAACCATTGATATGATGTTAACTATGATCATAAGGGTAATCAATCACAAAATAAAATGTATTACTAGATCATGTTAATTCATGGTTTAGATCCGCACTCGAATTACAACCTACAACCACAAACTGAACTCTAGAAACCTCTATCAACACTTTAAATATTCATCTACTAAAACAATATTCAGTAAATTCAAGAGTACAAAGATTGCATTCTATGAGCTAATTCAAACAACAAATAACTAGGAATTATTCTACATAAATCTATAGTCTGGAAATTTAGGACAGCAAGCACAATCTGAAACAAATTATCAAAAAAATTCAAATAAATGAGGAGTGGTTCTGCCAAGTGTTTTGTAAGATAAACCGGTGATAAAAATAATGATTGAAACTTACATTTACATTCTTCAAAACTACCGGATCTCTACATGCTTTATGATAGGGATGAAATGGTTGAGCGTGTCTTTTGGAAATGTCCATCTGCAAAGACACATCGAGGATGTTTGTTAATTTGTTAATTTATAGTTCATATTTACACTCAAAGAATTACAACATACAGTCACAAATTGAAGTCTAGAAACCTTTGTCAAAACTTCATATATGTATCTACTAAGAAAATATTCGGTAAATTCAGGAGTACAAATGCTGCATTCTGTGAAGTGATTCCAACAACAGATAACTAGGAATTATTCTACATAAATTTGCAATCTGGAAATTCAGGACAACAAGCACAGTCTCCAAGCACAGTCTCCAACATAATATCACAGTGCTCTATTACTAAAAGAAATTACAACAAAAAACTTCAAATAAATGAGGATTGGATTTGGCAAGTGTTATGTAAGGTAAGCCAATGCTAATACTAAATATTGAAACTTACATTCACATTCTTCAAAATTACTAGATCTTCGATCATTATAGATATGAATATATTTTCCTAGTGGAAGAGGCTTTCGAGCTTTCATCTGTTTCCATTCTTCATAAATAGCATTCCAATCTACCTCGTTTAGAGCATGAGGTGCACTGAGAGAGAAACATTAATATATCACATGTTTCTAAATAAAGTCTTGATCTATTATCATTTTTTATCTGATTTAATTTGGAGAAGCCTCTTTCACATACTGTTGTGCTAGCTGGAATAACAAGAATAGCTTTCCATAGATGCATCAAACATGAATATCCTTCAAACCATCTAGGTTCACCTCCACATAGATCCCATGCTCCAAACATATTCTTTTTAGGGTATGATCTATACATAGTACAAACAAATTCATCCATTTCACCCAAAAATCTAGCACTATCCAGAATAGGTGAGTCCCCAACACTAAATTTCTCACATAAACATGTTAGCCATCTTCTTGTTTGAGAGTCTCTATCATCCATATCCTCATAATAATTACGAGGACTAAACAACTTAGCAGCATTAAATATAGTCAAATCTATGAACCTTGCATTTAGAGAGTCAATCACTTTCATTACAAAACTTTTTTCCAACATAAGGCAATCATCTAGTGTCCCCAGTCTTTCTGACTTTGACAAACTCTCAAATCTCAATGCATGTACATGTACCATACTTGTGCAATCTACAAACTCAAGAGTTCCTTGCTGTGTTTTACTTAAAAAAGATGATATGTGCATTGAACCAACCCCAAATATGCCTCTTAGAAATCGCTTATGAAGCAAGCTAATAGTGATATCCAAAGTAGTTCCAATAGATGCAATGTCAACATGATCTTCTTGGAACTTTTGATTCAACTTATTCAACTCAATAAGCACGTCTGCAATTAAATGGATGCAAAATTGAACTTGAAATATTGTGACTAGCTCATACATTTTTTTCTCCCCTAATTGTCAGTCTTTTAACAAAGCTGGCATGAGCTTAACGAGTCTTTCCATGACTTTGCCTCTAGAAAGCCATCTAATGTGATGAATTTGTAACACTTATAGCCTTGTGATTTGAAATGACTCCATTAACTCTTTCAATTCTCCATGTCTTTTAGTAGATTTCCCTAGCCATGAATAAACCTTGTTTGCAAACTTATCAATATCTTGCAACTCTACAAAATAAGATGAAGCATCATTTGTTGCTAATGCTTCCCGATGATATCTAAAAAATGAGGAGCATGTCGACGAAGTTTAGTAGATAAACCTTCACGAATTCCCCTCATGGATGAAGGTCTATCAGATCCAAATCCAACTAACTTTATCAAGGATAGATCCATTTCTGCTAAAAGAGATGTCACAACGTCATACATAGATTGTGATGTTCCATCCCTAATTTGAAGTAAGCGTATGAATTTTGTAACACATTGGCCTCTTCTTTCATTTATTAAATATGTAATATAAATGATTAAATGTTGCACCATAGTCTGATCAGTACTTTCATCAAATGAAATTGAGTAAAATGGGCTGTTGAAAATATCATCTTTTAACTTTTTCCAATATACCTCCTTAGCAGCTTGTAGAAACTCTTTTCCAGATGTTGTATTTGTGTATGTTGAATATTCATATGTTGGAGGCATGTGATGAGTGTTTTTATAGATATTCAAGTCACATATTGACTTATACACTTCTAAAGGTAAATCATGTATGGCGACAAAATACACATTTTCAATTACTGATATAATTCTCTCCTTCTGAGCATCCACCATTATATCTACATGTTTAGTAATTGGAAGAGTACTTCATATTCTTTCCCCCTCTAAAAGTTGCAAAGAAAATTTATGAGCCTCTGATGTTGCATGGATGTTTAGAGCACTAACTTGAAGGGTTGTACTTCCATCTTTAGCAAATGGAGTTTCCCTTTTAAATTTTACACACCATGAACACTTTATCCTTTCAATGTCATTACAATATTTTACGACATAAGCCCATGGGAATCTTGTCTTCCAGTTGGACTTGAATGCTCTTTTGAGCCTCTTGGATGTTGGTTCCTCTTCAAGAATTTATGCACTATCTGATTCATGGCCTTCAAATGGATGATCATATACTTCATTTTCAAAGTTGCATGGTTGATTAGAGCATTAAGGAATACCAAATGCATCATTTATTGAATGTTTTTTTTTATCCTTTTTAGGACAACCCAGAGGTGACATTTTTCAATAATTTATACCTATACACAATAAAAAAACAGGGATTATAAAAATACAAATTAAATGGGAATAAAATCATTTGTATGTCTCTTTACAATGAGTAATATTAATCCAAACCTGTTTTTTTTTAACTCTCAAAATTCACCCACCAAAACTCAATACTACAATTGAAACTACATATATATCAGATTTTCAACAAACAAAAAATATGCACAATTCAGATTTTTAGTAACAATGACTCTTGGCTCTTAAATGATACTTCATACAACAGTCTCTTGGGAGACATGGATATATAAATAGCTATATTTATCTTCTATATTCTATTTTTATTTGACATATGTCTATGTTAATTATGTTATAATTGTCATTTTTTAGTAACATAATGGTTTATCAATGTGGATCTTGAAATGTTTATAATGTCAATAAGTAGTCTAGGAGTTTCGTGCAACAAATATCTTGTTGTCCTTTTTTGTGGAGATCTTGTTGTCCCTTCTTTTGAAGATCCTGTTGTCCCTTTTTGTGGAGATCGTGATGTCTCTTCTTTTGAAGATCTTGTTGTCCTTTTTTGTAGAGATCTTGCTATCCCTTTTTGTTGAGATCTTGTTGTCCCTTCTTTTGAAGATAGTTGTCCCTTTTTGTGGAGATCTGGTTGTCTCTTCTTTTGAAGATCTTGCTGTCCCTTATTTTGAATATATTATTGTTCCTTTTTGTGGATATCTTGTTGTCCCTTTTTGTGGAGATCTGGTTGTCTCTTCTTTTGAAGATCTTGCTGTCCCTTTTTGTGGAGATCTTATTGTCTCTTCTTTTGAAGATCTTGTTGTCCCTTTTTGTGGAGATCTTGTTGTCCTTTCTTTTAAATATCTTGCTGTCCTTTTTTGTGGAGATCTTTCTATCCCTTCTTTTGAAGATCTTACTGTCCATTTTTGTGGAGATCTTGCTATCTCTTATTTTGAAGATCTTGTTGTCCCTTTTTGGGGAGATCTTGTTGTCCCTTTTGTGGTGTTCTTGTTGTCCCTTTTTGTGGATATCTTGTTGTCTTTTCTTTTAAAGATCTTGTCCCTTTTTGTGGAGATCTTGTTGTCCCTTCTTTTGAAGATATTGTTGTCCCTTTTTGTGGAGATCTTGCTATCCCTTCTTTTAAAGATATTGTTGTCCCTTTTTGTGGAGATCTTGTAATCTCTTCTTTTGAAGTTCTCGTTGTCTCTTTTTGTGGTGATCTTGTTGTCCCTTCTTTTGAAGATCTTGTTGTCCATTTTTGTGGAGATCTTGTTGTTCCTTTTTTGTGGAGATATTGTTATCCCTTCTTTTTAAGAGCTTGTTGTCCATTTTTGTGGAGATCTTGATGTCCCTTCTTTTGAAGATCTTATTGTCCCTTTTTGTGGAGTTCTTGTTGTCCCTTTCTATGGAGATCTTGTTGTCCCTTTTGTGGTTTTCTTATTGTCCCTTCTTGTGGGGTACCTGCTATTCTTTTCTCAAATATGGTCAATACCTTGTTGTCCCTTCTTGTGGGGTACTTGTTGCAGTTGTCTTGTGATGGTCTATACCTTGAAAAAACTATCCCTAAGTCCATATGAAAAAGATCAAATTCTAGAGGTTTGATCCATGCACCTAAAACTATTTATAAGCATATTTTAAAGGTTTACATTCACACATGTGATAGGTACATATTTCATAGATCAGGAGGTAACCTTAAGGTTTTTCTTTTCACTAAAAAGTTTTGTTTATACTCAGAATTTATTTTAGATCTGTCTATTTCTTTTTTTATATATGTTGATCTAGGGAATAGAAAATTAAAAGGGCATTATTGTTTCTATTTTTTCCCTAATTCTAACAATAGTTGTTTGACCTTAAGTATACTTCTAATGCTATATTTCATCTCATGCCATTCCATTGAAAGGTAAAACCCCGTTATTTAAACATGAGCCTAATCTTGCTTCTCCTCATAATACCCCTACATATATGCCCATGGTTCTCTGCTATTTAATTCCATTATGAGCGTTCAAGAGAATGATCCCAAAGACAACACAGTAGTTGTGGCCAAAGGGAAAGGGTTAGTAAAGTTTGTCCCCTTTGTTCCATCACAAACCACTTTTACTAGAGGAATTGTGCATCTATAAGATATATGCAAGCAGGTAGGACATAAATTTTGACTTTTTTGTTTAATCTGGGGAAGCTCAGGGTTGAAATGTAATTCCAGGCTTATTAGGCACCTGCATTCGCTTGGGAGGTATACACCAATCCCTTACAATTTTTTCATTTATCATTGTCTAGCCACTTATTATTTCACTCATAGCAATATCAGTGCCACAGGGAACTCTGAGATGAAATAAACTTGAAAATATGCAACCAAACAACTCTAAGGGAAAGGTAGCAATTAACTGATGATAGTAAATTGGAGGTAGGGTGGATTTGTTGTTGAAGGAACATTTAGCTGGAAGTAACAATATAGATATTTTACTGAGCATATTTTATGTTATTTTAACAAAGGTCATATAGGTTGTTGTTGATATTACCTCCATAACCTAGGGATGAGAGTTGGAGAGGATACAACTTTGTGGCTCCCCCTAGTAGCACAAGGAGAGGACATACTGGGGAAAAGAAGGATAAAGTACTGATCAATTGGTTGTAATATGTAATCAGTCATAGGTTGAGTCCTTTCAGTAAAGGTCTATTTTTTCCAGTTCTATATAGCCTCTAGTTTAGATGAGCATATTCCTAGTAATATCGTTTTTGGCATTGGCAATGCACGAACCTTATGTTATGCTATTTCCTATATTAAGAGTCAAAATCCTTTTCAAGTTGTCTTTGAGCACCTCATTCTCAACTATAAAGACTTTGTAAATATGTTTATCGTAATTAGTATAATTTTAACCAGAGCACAAAATGACATGTTAGCTAAGAGAATGCATATTGAGGATTGCAATAAATGTGTCATTCCTTGATAGTTGTTTAAAATTCTTCGAGTTTTTGGGATATTTTATATGTGAATATTGTACATGTCCTATTGTTCATATTTTTCCTTTTTATCTTACATTTAGTTGTGTTTTATAAGCACTTCATATTGTATTTTGGGGGCTGCTAAATACCCATGTATATAAAAGGAGAACCCCCCGTTTTGAAGAAACTCTGTAATGGTTGTAACTTTTTGCAACTCTTTTATATCAGTGATTCTATGGCTAGTGTAGATAAACATGAAAAGATCATGAAATTTAAATTGTCTAACCTCCAATAAAAGTCATTTCTGAATCAAAATTAATGGGACTATAACTAAATAACTATAGACACTAACATATGTGTTTGAACTCTTTTAACAATCCATACTTGGAAATTTTTATTACATAGTTTTGTTGGAATCAAAACACATTGGATGTAAAAATATTATTCCTACGGACACAAAAACAAAAGAAAAAACTTATTCTAATAAGCTTTGATTATGATTTACTGAGATAAAATAACCTAATTAAGAATTCATACCAATTTTTGTTATTTTCCTTCTTGTTTCTAGAGTTGTAAGGTAGAGTTGTAAAGAAAAATAGACAAACTTAGACATCCATTTTAGAGGTTTTATTTATCTATTCACTGATATGGAAAAAATGTTGAAAAGAGCAATTTCAGGCTAGTTTAAGTTAGGTTTCAAGATAGTGCTATGGAAATCTCTAATACCTAAAATACCTCAAATTTGATAAGCTCAGACTCATGACAGTGCAATATAATTAATGGGAAATAAACCCTATGTTAATTTCAATATTACAATGCAATAAAATTAACAGGAAAAAAAAACCCTATGTTAATTTTGATAGTGCAATATAATTAACGAGAAATAAACCCTATGTTAATTTCAATATTATAGTGCAATAAAATTAACGGGAAAGAAACTTGTAATCCTATGTTAATTTCAATATTACAGTGTAATAAAATTAACTGGAAAGAAAGTTGAAACCCTATGTTAATTTCAATAGAAATTTCACAAACAAACTTGAAACCCCAATTGGAAACCTGGAGATAATGCAAATCGAACCTTGGCTTTATGGTTTGGTGAATTTGTCCCCTCATTTTAAACTCCGAAAGTCATTGTTACTAAAAATTCTAACTTCCAGGAAGTGGCGTCTTGGCCCGTGGGTATAGTGAATTTGGGAGAAATGGGTGAAAGTAGAAATTTTGAAAATGGACCAAAGGTTCCACAGAAAATTTAAAAAACAATTATAACTTCCAAGAATGGCGTGAATCTAGGGGAAATGATTGCAATTGGAAATTCTGAAACAAGACCAGAGACTCAGGAAATTTAATGGAAATTGGAGATTCAAGCACTTCGAAGAGGAAAAATGGTTTTGTATCGTGATTGGAGAGCACATTAATTATATCACCTAACTCAACAACTGTAATTAATTCCCCTCCCTGCTCCATTGCACCAACTTACAAGTTCCAATGGGATGACCAACCTCCAAGTTACGGTAAGGAGATTTGGATTTCGATTCTCGAAGGAAACTTGTTCAATGTTACCACAATTTCGCACGAATCAACATTTATCTACCTGTACAGTGTACACTATACACCACTGGAGTGTTAATTGGTAATCGTGCCAACAAATTTTAGTGACGGTCAATTTAAAATATCATCCTTCCTAGGAAATTTTAGGTTCTTTTTAACATTTACGGAATAATTTTCAAAAATTAAAATCATTTTTTTTTTGACGTGGAATTATTTAATAACCCTTCTAGAACATGCTGGACCCCCTTTGATGGGTTGTGACGTGTTGAATTTTTATCATTTTTCCCGATCCATAAAGTCAACCATTGTTCAATCATTGACTTTGTGGCTAAGATATTGTAGAGAGGGGTCTTCCTAGACAAAGTCAATCATTGACATGTAGAAAGTTAACGCTTGACTTTTCTCTCGGAAAACCCCTCTCTACAATCACATATGACATTGCCTCTATTCAACATAGTGTTTGGACATAATCAATGGATAATAAGATAGACATAGCCAATAAGATATAATATATAATTTCAAATTGATGTTGCTTATCCAAGATCCAAAATATGAGAGTCATCTAAACGGAAACATCTTAAGCACACTTCGTGAAAAGGCTCCGCATAGATGATCCAGATTATTTTCGGCATGAAATGAGAGTGGAGATATAATAAATAAATGCACAGAGATATTGCAGATATTCAATAATATAAAAGAAATGTATCAGAGATGCAACCATAAACATAGATATACAGTAATACATGATTTCTATTAATCAGAGAAATGTACAGAGACTGTAAAAATACAGAGTGAAAGACTCGCTAGAATGGTGGCAGCTTATCCTTGAGAAGAGATGTGACGGCTACTCGCATTCACAAGAAGATGATTACAATGAGGCTCTGAAGGCCCTTTTACAGTAAACGGGAATGCCAAAAGTCCCAGACATCCAAAAAACCTAACCCTAGGAGATGAAGCGCCAAAAGTCATGTGGGCCCCATTTGGGTAAGTGAGTACATCAACTTCCCAGGGTCGTAACTTTTGCATACGATCTCCGTTTTAGGTGTGCGATAGCTCGTTGGAAAGGTATTGTCGAGGATATTTATTTTGGGGGTTCAATTATGCCTTCGGCTATCATTGAGAACCTCGATATTGAAAAACCTTCATTTGGACCCTCAAAATGGCCCCGGAAGTTAAAACTTGCTAAAAATAGTAAATTGCCAAAATGGCCAGAAAACTGTTTTGAGCCATTTGGAAAAGGTAGGTGGCCACCGATATCCACTTGGATCAATCCTCCCTCCTTAGGAAGAAATGGTCTCCATTGCGTTGAGTTCCCGGGGGAGAGGGAAAGGCATTTGTTGAATCTGCATCTGGGTGAGCTGTTTGTCTTGCTGGAGATGTCGCACTGCTAAGTTTGTGGAAGTCTATCATGAACCCATTGAGGTTGAGGCTGTTCAAAAAGTTGGGCTACATGAGAGGATGTTGTGCAGAAGGAATCTTTGCATTTTGCTGCAGCCTTATCGACCTGCTTCTGTAGGATAGAAGGTACTTGGGTCGAGGCTATAGTGGTTGCAGTGTCCTTCTGTTCTCCTTTTGAACAGATTGTGGAGAAGATGAATTTTGTAGTATGAGATACTACCTTGTGGCACTGTTTAGGTGGGGTAGTAGTTGGAACTACCTCTGGTATCCTATAAAGATGACCCCCCAGAGTAATAATGACACTACGGGGTTGAGACTCATAGATAGCATGGTGCTTCCACATATATGGTTGGCCCAAGAGAACATCACAGACATATAGTGGGGCAACATCACATAATACCTCATCCTTCAAGGGTTGGATGTCGTATGAAAATCGACACTGCTGGCTGACACGAAGATCTCGTCCTTGGCGAAGCCACCCAATGTTGTATGGTTGCGGGTGTGGTTTTGTCGACAATCCCAACTGTTTGACGACCTCTACTGAGATGAGGTTCTTCTGGCTTCCGCTATCAACAATAAAATGCAACGGGGTTCCCTTCACCCACATCTGTGAATGAAAAAGGCGCTCCCCCTCTTCTGGATCTGTTGGTTCTTCTGGTTGAATTGCTGCGGTCGCGACAATAGCAATGGGGTCTGCTTCGATGATCTGTCTTTTACCAGTATTTTCATAATCAGATTCTGAATCAGGGTTCGGCTCCTTGTCTTTGATCTCGGCCACCAATGACTATTTTGAGCGACATTCGTCGGTGTTGTGCCAGGGGCTTTTGTGGAAATCACACCATTTTCTGGTGTCCTTCTTTGTCTTCCCGTGACCCTTCTTTTTCTGTGGCTTGGACTGGTTTTCGAGAGACTGTTTGTTAGGGTTGTCTTTGTCATACTTTGGTTGTTGTGGATTTGCAGACCCGAACTCCCGTTTGTTCTGGTGCTTAAATTTCTGCTCGATTTTAACAGCATATCGATAGGCAG
>ML787508.1:221514-233094 GCA_009831015.1 Picea engelmannii
GTTCCCGACATAGAGTGATCCGACGGTTCATACTCTCCTCGATCTTAACGGCCATTGATCCGTGGCTTAACACCCGATTGGTCCATGATCTCTATTTAAAGAGAATGGAGGGTCATTTGCCGACGATCGATTGTGAGAAACTCTCTTGTAAAATCTCTCTGTAATCTTTTTTTGCATTAATAAACTGCTCCAAGTAGCCGCGTTGGCTGGGGCCGTGGATGTTTCCCCGTAGGGGTTTTACCACGTGAAAACATCGGTGTGTTGATCTTTGATCTGGTTATGTGAGTGGTTACTGAAGGTGTTCGTCCTCTGTTGGAATACCTGTGTTGTCGAACAATAACAAATGCCTTAAACCACCATGTCGGGACGGGTGATGGGACTATGACTGCGTCCAACCCATTACCATTAAACTTCCCATGAACAAAGGCACCAAGAATTTACACCAGACCAGAGATGAGTAAATGTCGAGGAGCGATGACCGAGGATTTAAATTCATGAGGTGATGGTGGAGGATGAGTGCGCCTGAGCTGGCTCAAGGTGGTGGGAGACTAGGCCAAGTGTCCTCCCCACTGTTTGTCCACCCAGTGTATCCGTAAATACCCCATCCAAGATTTTAATGCCTTTGTATATTAATACAATGTATTAATTAATAGTGTATTAACATAATAATTAATTAATGAATTACATTATTAATGTATCAATCAATTAATATTAATATGATAGATTATACAATAATGTAAATAAATAATGTATTAATTGATAATGTATTAAAGTATTCATTAATTAATACACTACATTTATAGATTATAAGTATATATTATATTAATGTAATACATTAACATATTAATAGACCATTAATTTATATACAAATTAATATAATATATTAATGTATTATATTAATGCATTATTATTATATATTACATTAATGTAATACATTAATTATTAATGTGATAAATTAATGGTTGTCCCAAGGCATGTATGCAATCAACTAGGAACAACCACTTTATAAAAGTGGTTGATATACATCCGTAGACACCATTTATTCACCTTTCCAAACTAATGGCCATGGTCGGGGTATATCAATCACTTTTATAAAGTGGTTGTCGCTAGTTATATATTAATTAATATGTCATATTAAATGATAATTTTTTAAATATTCCAAAATATTTAGATATATAACAAATCTAAAATTAAAATGAATATAACTAATAATTAACTTAGGAGTGAGATGATGTAATGTTGAAATGGCACTAATAAAAATGAATCCCACTAAAAAAAAATGACCAAGGTGATACAATGAATTTTAATGACTAGGCTCTTTACCATATATTGGTATTGTTCGTTTTGCCCAAACGTTCGTCTATTTTATTTTTTATTTTTTATGAAAGTGTCATTCATTTATTTCTTAATTCTTCCCTATAGACGAATATACTATAGTTATGACAGATTTGTTGGATCTCTTCTTTTATTAGTCCCTTTCGTAGGCATAGAGGGACTATAGAGATCGATAAATCGTTGACCTCGCATTAGCTTGTGTGTTGACCAAAAATATTTCCCTATTGTCTATTGTTGGAACAAGGGAAGTGAAAACATCGATTTTTATTGGACAAAGGATTGGAGGTCTTATTTCCGCCTTCGATATTCCCAATGTAAAACATGTTTGCATTTCCAAAGTATTTGGTAGTATATGGTCTTTTTTGAATCATAAATTTTGTTATGCATTCGTCGAAGGTGGATTAATGCTACCATTAGTTTGAATGTTTGGTTTAGCATTTTATGCTAGGTAAATTTGTGGCAATGTTGGATATGGTGGCATATCCAAAGTTTGGCTTTGCAATACATTCTCTGTTGTTCGAACTATTGTTACAAAAAATATATGAATTTATTTCGGATATGTCAGAGACCTGCCACATTGATTTTTTTCTTAAATGTTTACAGTGCATTTTTGACAGACTTAAATGTTTACCTAACAGGCTTGGTAGTGTTGAATGGTTACTTCAGAGGCTTGTTACAAGATATTTTCTTCTGTTTTTAAAATTTATATGCTCCGGCGGCATTGTTGGTTCACTGGTCCATGCTTTCTTTTTTCATGGCACTGATTTCTTATTTTCATGTTCTCATTGTTTTTGCTTGCTTGTTCGTGTTGTTGCAGTTTGCACGTTTGGGTTTCTGCAGTCGTGATTGGAAGAGCCTCGTTCCTGGGGGGGTGGTTGTTTCTTGTTCCTTTCTTCATTGTATGTTGTTTATTGTTGCTTGATTCGACTTTGTAGGGTTTCAGTCCTGTGCCTGCACTTGGGCCTTTTGGTGCTTCTTGGATGGGTTCTTATTTGGTGTTTTTCTTGTTTGCCCAAGGTTTGCAATGTTGGGATGCTGCATCTATGGTTGGATCTCTGGTTACATTTTTTTGCACTTCGGTTTGCATAGAATACTATTAAGATAAAATAATAGACTAAAGAATTGTAGGCAATGTAAATTGCATTTGTTACGCATTGAAAAAGAGTTTTTCGACCTCAAAATATATTTCATAGCTGCCAATGCATTTTCCATGGATTCTATGTTACTATAGTTTCATAGTTATGAGAGTACCTTTTGTTGTGTGGGAGATATAGTTGTTCTCTGCGTTTGACTTTCCTGTTGTAAATTGCGTTTGACTCTAGTTTGTTGTGTTTCTGTGGTAATTCTGAGTGACCGTCGTTCGATTTCATACTTACCCATTTTTATGGACGCAACTTCGTGAATAGGTTCTATCGAACTATGATTTGTCATGTTCAGTGTATACTGTAGTGAACCCCAAAATTCACATAATTTTTTTATTTTATTTATGGAGTTGTACATACTTTGGAAGATATCGTGAGCATACTATTAAAGACCCCTTATACCGATACCTAAAAAAAAACTCGAGGTATTAATAATTTCATTATGGTATTCCAAAGTTCAAGGTCCTCCAATATCTTGTCAAATCGGTGCTAAGATAGAATGAAAAAGCACAGTTGGCATAACCAACTAAGGTTCTACTGGACAGGGAATGATAGTCTCAGTTGTGTATGGCTATGGTGGCATGGCCTAAGCCTAAACTTATGTTCATACAGTAAAGATGTGTAAGCTTAGCACTTGGCCCATGGTTATTCTATGAACAACAAGATGACCACTTTCTTGTCAGAGTTTAAAGATTCCCTTCCTCATGAACTAAGTCATTACCCGCCAACTGAACTAGGTCTAACTCTGTGAGTTAAAAGAAAATGCTGAGTCACTTTTCCTCCTTCGCATTAACTCGGCGCGAGGACAGGTGCAGTGACGGTCAGGGTGCATTGATCCCTCCGTCCAACACCTCAAATTGACATCTGCATAGAGTTATGTCCTAGTCTTTCATCTTCTTTCATGTCCCAAAATGGTTTGGCCATATCCCGAGGGTCACATGGGTTGATACGACAACATTAAATGCTCCCCTTTAACCATTCCAACAAAACTAATTATGTTCAATTCTATTTTGTCTTGAATGCTTTGTGTGAATAATTTTAGGGTGGCTATGGAAGGAATGCTCTAGTGTCAGAGCCGAGGAGGTACTTCACTCTGGTAGGAGAAAAATGCGAACGGTTGTCCCCATTAACTGGTAAGGAACTTTATCCGTCAACTAGCTAAAACCCCCTCTCATTTTAACATTACCTTGCATGTGTATTTCGATTTTCTAAGGATTTTCTTATGTAGAAGTTCTGTATATGTGTAATGTAGTTTATTCATAGGGCGTTGGGGTTGTCTTTGAGTGTTGTTGGTCGGGTCACTTCTCTGGGAATCTACCAGCCTGTATATTCATTGATTTATTACGTAGCAGTAAGGTGGTAGTTTTTCCTTACAGGTTAATGAGTGGGACGATATTGTTATCTACTAAATTACATTCATGACTTATGTTAGGGTTACATCTTCTATTTATCTTGTCCGACTACTACACGTATAAGTCCCCTCTAGAAGTCTGTATACCTCATGAGTAAGGGTCCTAGATTTTATACGCCATATTCAGAAATACACTACGTTCAGTATTACAGACCTTAGTAAAATAAACCTTCGGCAAAGATTTCTATTCTTCTATCTTAACTGGATTCTTGCTTGGGGTTTTCAGAGTAGAATACCTTTCACTGGTGTTTCTTGGTTGTTTTAATCCTTAGAAATTTTCTTTCTTTTCTTTTGATATTAAAGTTCTAAGGACTGCATCACTCATCCTAATGATGGGGCCCCTGATCCTTGCGAGGTACCCATCAGATCAAATTTTCCTCCTTCCTCCCATCCAGTTCATGGGCAACCTTGTTAGTCGTGAAGCGGAAGACGACCTGTGCTAAGGCCCTAAGTTAAGTACAGTTCCAGATTCCTCTGCATTTATTTTATTGTAATACATTTATCTTGGTGATTCAAGTATGAAAATCATGATATGTAAGACTCTCTATCAATCATTGACGACTACTAATGAAAATTTTCCTTATTTCCTTGCAGGAGCGGAGCATCCAAACCCTCAAATTTCCTTTGGCATCCTACCGTACAAAAGGTACTCAAGTTTCTTTTGAATACTCTGGATTTAAGGACCCAGGTTTTGTTGTAGCAAAGACCTTGGTCCCAACTCAGTTATCACATGGTGTAGTACCATCTCAGTTTCTTTCTTAGCAGAAGTATTTATTGTTCTAACCATATTCACTACGAGAGACTACTATGCAGAAATCGTGGGATTATGAAACATCTTTGACTACTATTCTGGATTTGGGTTGATATGTTAATTATTCATTCTAGTTTAGAAGCACAACAACTTTATGTTATCCGCCAGTATGTCTCCTAATTTTAAAGCATATACTTCATAGTATTTATAGAGATATCCAAAGTGATCAATAGATCTGTAGTTTTTATTTATTTCCAATGACGCTTGCTTGTACAGAGGGTTGGTTCAATTGTCATTTGACCACAAAATTATGAAATTTGTGTTATGTAATTAAACAAAGGCATAAAGATATTTAATGGGTTCTCGTATTTCTTTTTTCTTCTAAGATTATTCATCTTTCACTTCTAAGTGCTTTTATTTATATTGAAAGGTTCTGTTCGTTTTACCCTTTATTTTCAAAGTTCAAAATATGCCCGGATGGACATATCTATCCCCATGATGTTCTTATTAACCATTCATAAGCATACTCTAGTTTTGTTTTAGATTGAAACTTGCGTATCGTGTGGGTTATATATATTTCTACATGTGTCCCCATACATAGTTGATTTTTGTTATATACAATCATTTGCACTGGAAACTTCAAATAAGACAAGATAATCCCTCCCAGCCTAAAGGCGAATCTCAGGGAGGTAGTTACCTATGTAAATACATAAAAAATCTATGTAATTCCTAGTTTAATTCAGGCTGGTATCCTTCTATGGTTATTGGCTATAAAACAGATTAAGCAGATAATATGGAGTACCAAATCTGGCAGTAATTCCTTAACATAGATAATGGGATAGAAACTATTAGTGTGGTTACAATTCCTGGTATGATTTCACCATTCAATTCCCATTCCCATTTAACTAATTAGAAAAAAACCTTTGTGCAATAACTACAGTTAACCTATAGGAGTTTACCCTACCTTTCCTATTTCCTATAGAATTCTTGTAAACAGAAAAATCCCATACATATTAAAAACTGTCAGAACTTATCTGTGAGTGATACACACAATATTATGTTAATTCTACTCTTCCAATCATTCCAATCAGAACGATTATTATTTAATGAAAGTTTCAATAGAAATCATCCACACAGTAATATATAGATGTACACAGACAACCATTTAAAACAAAACAAGAGATGTATAACCAGAAAAGGGATGGATGAAAATATCTGAACCAAAATTCTGAAAGACAAAAGGAACAACCACGTTCCTCCCAACCGTAGAATAGGGAAGAAAAATCATTTTCCCGATTCAGCCCCTATCCTGACCATGAATCCATGAGGGAAAACTTGGAAAACTCCTCCTCAACAATGTCCTTCAACTCCAGCAGATTCCTCTTACCTCACACTCAATCAGTAGTGTTCATAATAGAAAAAAAATCAATAGTCTCTTTTCCCTAGCATACTCATCCTTGCCTCACACTTTTGAAAACAATGTTCATAATAACAATATGTAATTCCTTTCCCAACATACTTGGCAGTGTCCTGCCTCCTCACATATGTTATTTAAAACCATATTTTTGCCTAGGCCTTTTTCCCTCCTTGGGAATTTTCGTAACTTTCTAAATCCCTGATTTTCATGGGCTGCCAATGGCCAAATCCCCGATTTTCCACTTGTAACAATCATCCCTGAGGTAGTTCCAACATGTTCCCCACTCATGGAGTTATGGTCAGCTGATTTTAACATGCCTATTTCATTTGTCCTCCTACAATAATTATAAAATATTATGTTTTCATATAAGTGTCATAGTCAAATAGTTAGTTGGTTCAAATCAGATCTCTACCCAACAGTCATAATAATTAATTACAATTTACCAAATTCAAAATTTGTAATTGCCAAAAATGGCAAAAATTTCCCAAATTCAAATTTACCAAAAATGGAATAATTTTCCTAACAATTTTTGAATTCAAAAATAATTTATTTTTGGTGATGTCACATCCTTTCCCCCATCAATAAAACACTATCCTCAGTGTTCGTTCCTTTCTTGGAACAGGATTGGATGAGATTTCCGCAAATCTCCCTCCAACTCCCAAGTGGCCTCCTCAGGACTAAAGTGCTTCCATTGCACCTTTATCTGAGTGAAGACTCTGTTCCAAAGTGATATTTGTCTCCAGTCCAGAATATGCAAGGGTTCCACCTGGAACTCGCCTTCGGGTTCTACCTACACCAAGTTCCAATCAATCATATGAGTAGGGTCATCAACATACTTTTTCAACAAAGAAACATGAAATAGATTATGAATTCTTAAATTAGCTGGAAGTGAAAGTTGGTATGCTACAGGTCCAATTCGAGCTAGCATCTTGAAGGGCCCAAAAAATCTAGGTGCTAGCTTGGCACAATTCCCTAACTTCAATGAACTTTTTCAGGCTTTGACCTTCAACTAAACATGGTCTCCCACTTGAAATTCCAAGTGTCTTCTTTTCTGGTCTGCATAGCTCTTCTGTCTGTTTCGTGCTTCTTTTAAGTTTTGTTGTACTTTCCTTATCATGTTCTCCATTTCCTGGAGCATCTCTGGTCCAACCATGAGTCTGTCAGCTGAGTTGTCCCATCTAATTAGAGTCATACACTTCCTTCCGTACAATACCTTGAAATGGCTTAACTTAGCTGAAGTTTGGTACCCATTGTTATATGCAAATTCTACTAAGTGTAGATAGTATTCCCACTTGTTTGGTTTTGTTCTTATGTACATGCAGAGCATATCCTCTACTATTTGGTTTTTCCTTTCAGTCTATCCATCCGTTTGTGGGTGGTAACTTGTACTGAAATTCAAATTAGTATTTATCCCTGCAAACAATTCCTTCCAAAAAGTGGATGTGAATTTTACATCTCTATCTGAAATCACCATTTTAGGAATTCCATGCAGTCTAAAAATTTCTTTCATAAATATTTCAGCAATGTTTATAGCTTTAAAATTAGACTTTACAGGAGTAAAGTGTGAAGACTTACTGAGTTTATCGATTACAACCACGATATAAACTTGTTATAAAGTCCAGCGATATGGTCTCTCATTTCCATTCTGGTACTAGTAAAGGCTGTAATAGGCTGGCTGGATGCTAGTGCTCGGCCTTAACCTACTGACAATATTGGCACCTAGCCAAGTATTCTGTTGTTTCAACCTTCATACTGGGCCAGTAAAATAGTTTTCTAAGTGTGGTTATGATTTTCTGGTACCCTGGATGGCTAGAATATGGTTTCTTATGCACTTCATCCAAGACTATTATTTTTAACTCTGTTGAATCTGGTATGTAAAGTTTGTTTTTAAATCATACTAGTCCCTTCTTGTCAATACTTAGATCTAATTTATCTAAGTTTGCGGTGTTGTTTTGTAATTTTGCCATTATCTTAGTGTAATTTCTGTTGTTTATACCTGCCATCCTTATTCTTTGTTCCAGATTACTTTCTGCCCTGCTGATATTTATCTCAAATAACCCATGGAATCTTCTGCTTAAAGCGTCTGCTACCTTATTTTCCTTACCCTTGATATGTCTGACCTCGAAGTCAAATTCTCTTAAGAAGGCTAGCCATCTTGCCTACCTTGAATTAATATCTAGTTGGCTAAACAGATATTTCACACCACTATTATCCGTCAATAGTAGAAATTTTCTACCCATTATGTAGTGTTGCCACATTTTTAAGGCGTGTATTACCACTGCCAATTCTAAGTCATGAGTGACATAATTTTGCTCATGTTATTTTAATTTCCAGGACTCGTAACAAATCACGTGTCCTTCCTGAGTTAGGACGCCACCTAGTCCTTCTTGACATGCATCAACACATACGGTGAAGTCTTTATCTGGGTCTGCTACCTTCAATATAGGTGCAGTTGTCAATAATTCCTTTAGCTTGTTAATACTGTCTTGACACTTCTGTGTATAGTTAAACTTGGCCCCTTTCTTTTGTAATGACGTGATAGGGTAGGCTATCTTGGAGAACCCCTCTATAAATCTACGATAATATCTGGTGATTCCCATGAACGACCAGATATCCGCTACATCCTTAGATACTGGACATTCTATGATGGCTTTTATTTTCCAGGGTCTACGACAATGCCTTTTGTTGAAATTACATGTCCTATATATTGTATATCCTTTTGATAAAAGTCACACTTATCAAACCTGGTGTACAGTTTGTGTTTCCTCAACATTTGCAAAACTATTCTTCAGTGTTCTTTGTGTTCTTCCTCTGTTTTAGAATAGACCAGAATATCGTCGATGAATACTAGTACGAACTTGTCTAAGTATTGACTGAAAATACTGTTAATCAGGCACATAAATGTGGCTAGCACGTTGGTGAGTCCGAAAGGTATGACTACGAATTCGTAGTGTCCATATCTTGTTTGAAAAGTTGTTTTTCTTATATCTTCATCCTTTATCCTAACTTGATGATAACCAGATCGTAAATCCAATTTTGAAAAGATCTTGGCCCCACCAACTTGATCAAACAGGTCATTTATCCTAGGTAAGGGGTACTTGTTATTAATAGTCATTTTATTCAATTGTCTATAATCGATACAAATTCTTAGAGTACCATCTTTCTTTTTCACAAAGAGGACTGGTGCCCCCCATGGTGAAACACTCGGTTCGATATACTCTTTGTCCAACAATTCCTGTAATTGTATTTTTAATTCTGTCAGTTCTGGTAGACTCATTCAGTAAGGTGATTTCGAGATAGGGGCTGAGCCAGGTAGTAGGTCTATGGAGAAGTCTATTTCTCTTCTAGGAGGTAATTTTATTATCTCATCCACACACATGTTTCTAAATTCACATAGGACAAAAAAGTCTTCTAACTTTGACTTATCATATTTTTCTAACAGGTTCGTTACTTGGATGGCATAAAATTGACATCCCTTTCTCATACATTTTTTGAGTTGCGTTGCTGAAACTTGTTTGACTAATACAGGTTTTGGTTTACCTTGGGTTGTTCTAGAAGTGCCAAAATCGTCTTTATAGTTAAGTATCTTTGTATAACAATCTAGTATTTCTTTGTGTTGTTCCAACCAATCCATCTCAATAATTATATCGTAAGATCCTAGGGGTAGGATGTTTATATTTGTTCTTATAATTTGACTATCTAAGCTGAACTCAAAATCATAAATAAAGTCAACTACCTTCCTTCTAGTTCTTGTTGCTAGTTGTACCAGGCATGATTTTTCATGCTTCAGTTTCTTAAGTTTATTTGACTCTACTACATCAGGAGAAATATAAATTAACGTAGCTCCAGGGTTAATTAAAACAAAAATCCTAGTGTTATTGATTTTACCTTCGATTTCTACCACAGAGGACTAGTGGTCAGCTTGTCGACCATCTATGGCTGCATTTATCTGATGTAGGCTTCTGCCCACGTCACCCACCGTCGAGGCTTCTTGCAAATTATGAACAACAACTCTATTTGCTGAAATTAAACGTGGATGGTTCCTCCTTAGATGCGTTTCTCCACATTCTGAACACTTTAATGGTTCGCGAGGGCTTTCCCCAAATTTACTGGTTTACTACTGCCTTGCGTATTCGGATGGTTGAAGTGAAGATCTTTTCTCGGAAATCTTTTTGCTGCATTCTGATAAGGAGCTGGCTGATATCCCTTCTTTTGCTGGTTCATTCAATCTTGTTTCTTATCCTTCCAGGATTTTGGAAACTCTACCCACTGTTTATACTGGTCGTAGCACATTCATGCTTTCCTCAATACTTGACTCAAGGATTTGGTGTTAAGCCCTAATATTGGCTCATTACCCCTTAATTGGGGCATATTAGATTAGTAATGCTATTTTATTTATGTCGGCTTTAGGCCATTAGTTGTAATTTAGATTAGTAATGTTATTTTAATTATGTCAGCTTTAGGCCATTATTTGTAATTATACATCCTATTCTCCTATATATGCCAAGGAGACATTTTATTTTTGAATCATCTTGTACTTGAACATTTAAGTGGGGTAAAAGGAGGTTTCCCCCTCGAAGAGGCTTATTATATGAAATTATCTCTTTTTCAAAACGTTGAGTACTTTTCCTGAGGTTTTATATGCTATATTGATGTTTGGTTCTTAACATATGGTATCAGAGCTCAAGGTCTTGGGGTTTCACTGCTATATCTGAGACACCGTGGAATTTTCGCTATAAGTGTTTTTCTACAACGTTTCAGAAGGAATGGCTTGGAGGGTATTTATAAGACGGATCAAGGTACGTTGGGGTAAAATTTAAGCTCCTGAGGCCTTATACTTTTGTAGATACAACCTGTACAAGATATGGTTCTGGAATCATCCTGAAAGGAGTCATTGCGGAATTTTTTCTATAAAAATGTTTCTGTAACGTTTTAGACCCTGAAATCTGTAGGATATTTACAGAAATTAGTAGTGTATTTTTGGTAAAAATTTCAGCTTCTGGATCATCTTAAATTTGTAGATACACCCTGTGTAAGATAAGGTATCTAACTAGCCCTATTGACTAGTCTCAAGAAGGTGTTTCCGGTAAAACAATCATAACTTCTTCCTAGAGTATCCAAATTGCATGGGACTGGTTACATTGGATTGTGGATAGTCTTTAGTATTTTGGGTACAAGTTTCAGAATTTTATATCAATTATTTTGTGTGGGGCACACTATACAAGTGAGATCTCCTGGGAAGGCCAAAAATCGGCAAGTTGTGGGGAGGTTAATGTAAATTCCACTTGGCACATCCAATTTTGATCAGACCTATGGAATTGCAGAGAAGCAATATCAGAGAAATACATAAGAGAAAGTTCCATACCCATAAGGGCCAAAAATTGGGAGATACAACAGAAGAAATATTGTCTAGAAGAACCAGCTCAAAATCAAGGTTCAAAAGTGATACTTGGCCAACATGCCACCCAAAAAGGGAACTTCTACACCAAATAAGCCTCCAGAAAATCCTACTTGGACTCTTGAT
>ML787508.1:236835-255928 GCA_009831015.1 Picea engelmannii
AAGGTGTTGCAAAATATTGGTACTATGGCATACAAATTGGAGCTGCCTGCATCTTCACGAGTACACCCAGTTTTCCATGTTTCATGCTTAAAGAAGGTTATAGGTGACAAGATCCCAGTTCAAACTATATTTCCAGAAATTGAAAAAAAAGGAAAAATCATATTGGATCCTGAAGCCATCACTGACACAAGAATTAACCAACTGAGGAATAGATCCATTTCAGAGTATCTCATTAAATGGAAGAAACTACCGGCTGAAGATTCCACTTGGGAAGATGAGTCTTTTATGCAGAAGCATCCAGAGTTACTCAAGCGTTGTGGAAAACACTTGTCTCAAGGGGAGGGGCATGTTAAGCCCTAATATTGGCTCATTATCCCTTAATTGGGGCACATTAGATTAGTAATGCTATTTTAATTATGTCAGCTTTAGGCCATTATTTGTAATTATACCTCCTAGTCTCTTATATATACCAAGGAGACATTTTCATTTTGAATCATCTTGTACTTGAACATTTAAGTGGGGTAAAAGGAGGTTTCCCCCTCGAAGAGGCTTATTATCTGAAATTATCTCTTTTTCAAGGCGTTGAGTACTTTTCCTGAGGTTTTATATGCTATATTGATGTTTGGTTCTTAACATTTGGGGTTGTCAAACTCAATTCTGTCCTTGTAGGACTATGGTAAACAACTTAAGAATCATTGAATTTTTACCTTATCCTCCCATATGTATGATACAAACCTTAGTAGTTCCAAAAATTTATTTATAAGGTCCTTCATCATCATCTGTCCAAGTCGTAATTCATAAAATTCTTTCATTTTCCTTTCATAATAGCTTTCAAAAAGGTACAATTTCTTGAAGTACTTCTTAAAGTCATACCATTCCAACTATTTCTCCTTTAGGCCCTTGGCCAACTTCAGGCCTTGCCACCGAATGTTGGCCTTCCTTTTCAGATTGTAGATGGCCATTCTGACCTTCATGTTGCTGGAATAGTTGTAGATCTGGAAGTATTTTTTGATGTCTAACAACCATGCCTCAACTTCTTCTCCTGTCCTGGATTCTCCATCAAAGGTATCTGGTTTAATCTTTTAAAATTCTCCTTCAATGTGATATACTTGTTTTCTTTTTCTATCTATTATAGTTTTGTCTTCAACTGAAGGTGTTCTTTCAGATGATCTGTCTCCTTTTTTTTGTTTCCTGCCCATAGTTCTTGGAGGCCCTTTCGCTGACCTCTTCGTCATGGTTATCCTCCTTTGGGATTTTCTTGGTCACTATATTGCACAACAGGACTTCATTTATCTCTTTCTGATCCTGCTATGCTTTCTTCAATTTCTCATTGTCTGCTTTCAAAACCTACAGCTCAACAACAAGATTCCTCATTGTTTCTAGTATTTCCATAGGAGAGATTCCATCACTATTCTGTCTTGGATATCCATGAGGTCCCTGTTCTAGATTTCCTTCCATTTTGATTTCTGCATCATCCTGAGCTTCCATAATTCACACGCAACAGAAACGGTTTTATGTTTGTAACAATATAGGTTTATTAGTTTTGCATAAAAACAAAAGAAAATATATATGACAAGAAATTAATGTGGCCCTGTTCAAGGCCCAGTGTTGTAAACTTTTCTTTGATACCATATGTAGTGAACCCCAAAATTCACATAAAAAAATTTGATTTATGGAGTTGTACATACTTTGGAAGATATTGTGAGCATACTATTAAAGATCCCTTATACCGATACCTAAAACAAAACTCGAGGTATTAATAATTTCATTATGGTATTCCAAAGTTTAAGGTCCTCCGATCTCTTGTCAAATCGGTGCTAAGATAGAATGAAAAAGTGTAGTTGGGATAGCCAACTAAGGGTCTACTAGACAGGGAACGATAGTCCCGGTCATGTATGGCTATGGTGGCATGGCCTAAGCCTAAATTTATGTTCATACAGTAAAGATGTGTAAGCTTAGCACTTGGCCCGCGGTTATGCTAAGAACAATAAGATGGCCACTTTCTCGTCGGAGTTTAAAGATTCCCTTCCTCATGAACTAAGTCATTACCCGTCAACTGAACTGGGTCTAACTCTGTGAGTTAAAAGAAAATGTTGAGTCACTTTTCCTCCTTCGCATTAACTCAGCGCGAGAACAGGTGCAGTGATGGTCAGGGTGCATTGATCCCTCCATCAAACACCTCAAATCGACATATGCACATAATTATGTCCTAGTCTATCATCTGCTTTCATGTCCCTAAATGGTTTGGCCATCTCCCGAGGGTCACATGGCTCGATACAAAAACATTAAACGCTCCCCTTTAACCATTCCAACAAAACTAATTAGGTTCAATTCTATTTTGGCTTGAATGCTCTGTGTGAATAATTTTAGGGTGGATATGGAAGGAACACTCTAGTGTTAGATCCAAGGAGGTACTTCTCTCTGGCAAGAGAAAAATGCAAACGACTATCCCCATTAAACGATAAGGACCTTTATCCGTCAACAAGCTAAAACCCCCTCTCGTTTTAACATTACCTTGCCTGTGTATTCTGATTTTCTAAGGATTTCCTTGTGTAGACGTTATGTATATGTGTAATGTAGTTTATTCGTAGGGCGTTGGGGTTGTCTTTGAGTGTTGTTGTCCAGGTCACTTCTCTGTGCATCTACTAGCCTGTATATTCATTGATTTATTATGTAGCAGTAAGGTGGTAGTTTTTCCTTACATGTTAATGAGCGAGACGATATTGTAATCTACTAAATTACATTCATGAATTATGATAGGGTTACATCTTCTATTTATCTTGTCCGACTACTGCACATATAAGTCCCCTCCAGAAGTCTGTATACCTCATGAGTAAGGGTCCTACATTTTATACGCCATATTTGGCAATACACTATGTTCAATATTATAGACCTTAGTAAAAGCACCCTTCAACAAGGATTTATATTCTTCTATCTTAACTGGATTCTTTCTTTGGGTTTTCAGAGTAGAATACCTTTCGTCGGTGTTTCTTGATTGTTTTAATCCTTATAAATTTTCTTTCTTTTCTTTTGATATTTAAGTTCTAAGGACTACATCACTCGTCCTAATGATGGGGCCCATGATCCTTGTGAGGTACCCATCAGATAAACTTTGTCTCCTTCCTCCCATCCAGTTTGTGGCCGACCTTATCAGTCGTGAAGCGAAAGATGTCCTGTATTAAGGCCCTAAGTTAAGTACAGTTCCAAATTCCTCTGCATTTATTTTATTGCAATCCATTTATCTTGGTGACTCAAGTATGAAAATCATATGAAAGAGTCTTTATCAATCATTGATGACTACTAATGAAAATTTTCTTTATTTCCTTGCAGGAGCGGAGCATCTAAACCCTTGGATTTCCTTTGGCATCCTCCCGTACAAAAGGTACTCGAGTTTCTTTTGAATATTTTGTATTTAATGACCCAGGTTTTGTTGTAGCGAATACCTCGGTCCCAATTCAGTTATCACATGGTGTATTACCATCTCAGTTTCTTTCTTAGCAGAAGGATTTAATTTTCTAACCATATTCATTGCGAGAGACTACTACGCAGAAATCGTGGGATTATGACACATCTTTGATTACTATTTTGGATTTGGGTTGATATGTTAATTATTCATTGTAATTTAGAAGAACAACAACTTTATGTTTTCCGACAGTATGTCTCCTAATTTTAAATCATATACTTCATAGTATTTATAGAGATCTCCAAAGTGATCAATAGATCTGTAGTTTTTCTTTATTTCCAATGCCGCTCGCTTGTACAGAGGGTTGGTTCAGTTATCATTTGAGCACAAAATTATGAAATTTGTGTTATGTAATTAAACAAAGTCATATAGATATTTAATGGGTTCTCGTATTTCTTTTTTTTTCTAAGATTATTCGTCTTTCACTTCTCAGTGCTTTTATTCCATAGCTTCTATTTATATTGAAAGGTTCTGTTCATTTTACCCTTTATTTTCAGAGTTCAAAATATGCCCGGATGGACTTATTTGTCCCCATGATGTTGTCATTAACCATTCATAAGCATACTCTAGTTTTGTTTTAGATTGAAACTTGTGTATCGTGTGGGTTATATATATATATATATATATATATATATATTTCTACATGTGTCCCCATACGTAGTTGATTCCTGTTATATACAATCATTTGCACTAGAAACTTCAAATAAGACAAGATAATCCCTCCCAGCCTAAAGGTGAACCTTAGGGAGGTAGTTACCTATGTAAATACACAAAAAGTCTATGTAATTCCTAGTTTAATTCAGGATAGTATCCTTCTATGGTTATTGACTATAAAAGAGATCGAGCAGATAATATGGAGTACCGAATTTGGCAGTAATTCCTTAAGACAGATAATAGGATAGAAACTATTAGTGTGGTTATAATTCCTGGTATGCTTTCACCATTCAATTCCCATTCCCAGTTAACTAATTAGAAAAAAACCTGTGTGCAATAACTAAAGTTAACCTATAGGAATTTACCCTACCTTTCCTATTTCCTATAGAATTCTTGTAAACAAAAAAATCCCATACATATTAAAAACTGTCAGAACTTATGTGTGAGTAATACGCACAATATTATGTTAGTTCTACTCTTCCAATCATTCCAATAAGAACAATTATTATCTAATGAAAGTTTCAATAGAAATCATCCACATAGTAATATATAGATGTACACAGACAACCATTTAAAACAAAACAAGAGATGTATAACCAGAAAAGGGATAAATGAACATATCTGAACCAAAATGTTGAAAGACAAAATTAACAACCTCACTCCTCCAAACCGTAGAATAGGGCAGCCAAATCACTTGCCTGATTCACCCCCTATCCTGACCATGAATCCATGAGGGCGAACTTGGAAAACTCCTCCTCAACAATGTCCTTCAACTCCAATAGATTCCTCTTGTCTCACACTCAATCAGTAGTGTTCATAACAACAAGAAAATCAATTTTTATTTTCCCCAACATACTCCTCCTTGCCTCACACTTAAGAAAACAGTGTTCCTAAAAACAAGAGGTAATTCCTTTCCCATCATACTTGGCAGTGTCCTGCCTCCTCACATATGCTATTTAAAACCATATTTTTGCCTAGGTCTTTTTTCCTCCTTGGGAATTTTCGCAGCTTTCTAAATCCCTAATTTTTAGGGGCTGCCAATGGCCAAATTCTCGATTTTCACTTGTAACAATCATCCCTGAGTTAGTTCCAACATGTTCCCCACTCATGGATTCATGGTTAGCTGATTTTAACATGGTTGTTCCATTTGTCCTCCTTCAATAAATATAAAATATTTTGTTTTCATACAAGTGTCATAGTCAAATAGTTAGTTGGGTCAAATCGGATATCTACCCAATAGTCATAATAATTAATTACAATTTACCAAATTCGAAATTCAGTATTGCAAAAATTGGCAAAATTTTCCCAAATTCGAATTTACCAAAAATGGAATAATTTTCCTAACAATTTTCGAACTCAAAAATAATTTATTTTTGGGGATGTCACATATACATTAGCTTTGTCGAATTAGTTTTCTTTAAAAGAAGGTCTCTTGGACAGAAGAGAATGCAATTTATGAAATTATAGGTTTCTTGGACAACATATGTTAATGATCACGACTTCTGGGGGTGGTTGGCTGAAAATTGGGCTTTTTAAGATAAAATAACAGAGTAAAGAATTGCAGACGATGTCAATTGCATCTGTTACTCTTTGAAGCAGAGTTTGTCAAGCTCAAAATATATTTCATAGTTGTCGATGCTTTTTCCATGGATTCTATGTTACTACCGTTTCATAGTTATGAAATTTCCTTTTGCTGTGTGGGAGATATAGTTGGTCTCTCCCTTTTACTTTCTTGTTGTAAACTATGTTTGACTCTAGTTTCTCACGCTTCTGTGGTTATTCCAAGCAACTGCAGTTCAGTTGCATACTATGATAGGTCATGTGTGGTGTATACATTAGCTTTCCCGAATTAGTTTTCTTTAAAAAGAAGCCTCCTCGACATAAGAGAATGAAATTTATGAAATTATAGGTTTCCTGGATAGCATAGGTTAATGATCGCGGGTTCTCGGGGTGGCGAGCTGAAAATTGGACTTTTATTGTTCCATGCCCTGCAAATAGCACAGATAGTTCTGCGATCATTCTGACTGGCCGTCCTTCAGTTGCATACTTAGCCAGTTTTATGGACACGACTTGGCGGATAGGTGGTATTGAACTATGGTGTATACATTAGAATTTCTGAATTTGTTTTCTTTAAAGGAAGCACTCTTGGACTGAAGACATTGAAATTTATCAAATTATAGGTTTACTGGACAACATAAATTAAACATAAGAAATATGTAATTGTATAAAGTAGATATATAAAGTATGCACAGAGCCCTCGTCCCATACTTAGCCAGTTTTTGCATCGCGGGTTCTCGAGGTGGGCGGCTGAAAATTGACAATAAAAGAGTTCCACGATATACAAATTGACCATTGGACTTGTGGAATATTTGAATTTTAAGGCTGTCATGTCCAAAAAAATTAGCATTGTCGAAATAGTTTACTGTACATACGTCGTTTTACATAACCTGGTGGAGAAAAAAACACAAAAAAAATAGTAAGCATTTTTTGGATCGCGGGTTGTCGGGTTGGCAGGCTCTAACTTCGGCCATTGTTGTTTTGTGTCCTACAAATATCATGGATAGTTCTGCGATATACAAATAGACAATTGGACTTGCGGACTATTTGAATTTCAAGGGCTCATGTGCAAAAAAAATAGCATTCTCGAATTACTTTTATTTATGTGCATTCTACATATGTTCATCGACAAAAACATAAAAAATGGTAATAACGTCTGTTACATAGGGCTCCATCCCCACTATAGTCAACTCTTCCCAATACACATTAAATATGCTTTCAAAATTCAGAACCAACCAGACAGGTTCGAAAATATGGGCTTTAATAACTAGAAAGCTCGAGGACATTTCCCATTAAAATAAATAGACAAGATAATATTGAAACCTTTCTTGTTTTTGATTTTGAATAGGCAGGGAAAGCTCAAGACTCAAATGCAATGTAGTTCCGGGGTTATTAGATACTCAATTCACATTCTCGCTATGGCTTATGCCAATGAGTTGTCCATCATATATGACCTTCCTTATAGGCTATCATATGTTTTTTTCCCCTTTATTCAAATAATAAAAATGTCATTGAATTTGAAGAACATTGAGTACTAAAGTGCCTTACCTATGAAAGTGCCTTTTTGCCTGCATTTTTAATTTGTGAATTTGTTTTTTTCTTCTGCAATGTTAGTTTTCTTAAAATCTTCAACATAGTTCACGAACGTGTCTCCCACAGAGGGCTTGACGTCATGTCCCTCTTTAATATTGTGCATTTCAAAATGATGGGATTTAATAATTGAAAATCTTGAGGACATTTCCCATTAAAATGAATAGGCAGGCGAATATTATGGGATCTGGTAATTTCTTTTTGCCTGCATTTTGAATTTGCGAAAAAGNTTTTTTTTTTTTTTTTTATCCTGCAGTTTTAGTTTTATTAAAAACTTCAGCATAGTTCACGAACGTGTCTCCCATAGATACCTTCACATCATGTACCTCTTTAATATTGTGCATTTTGAAATGATGGGCTTTAATAACTATAAATCTCGAGGACATCTGCCATTAAAATGAATAGACAGTCGAATATTATGGGATCTGGTAATTTCTTTTTGCCTGCATTTTGAATTTGCGAAAATACTTTTATTTTTTATTTTTTTTCTTGTGCAATTTTAATTTTCTTAAAGGCTTCAGCATAGTTCACAAACGTGTGACCCATAGAGGCCTTGATGTCTTAATATTGTGCATATCTTAGATGTCATATTTGAGAATCTGCTCGGATATGAGAATTTTAATACGTGCTGCTAGTCACTATTCAACGTACATATTCAAAAAAATTGGCATTAATAATTGAAAATATTTTGAACATTTGTCATTAAAACGAATCAACACAAAATGTACGGAAGACCATCCAACCTTTATTTTAAATACTTATTGCCATTTCTCTCTATCATCAAAGAGTTGCACTTTAGGGTGCCTTTGTTCTAATGTTCCTGGTCATGGACATGTAGACAACTTAGAGATGCGAATCACGATTGAGGGGTAGATGAAAGAAGAGAGACTGGTTTTATGTGACGTGAGCTTTGAGTAAAAAAAAACTTTGTTATACAAGAGAAACTCAGAGAGGACGAAAAAAAAAGAACAAATATGTTTTGGTTGGTGTTCTCCCTGTGTTCGATGCTTTGGTTGGTTGAAAAGGATGCCTGGAGATTGTTTTTTTGAACTTATTTTCTTTCTTGCTAGGAATTGTAATGGATTTTTAGGTCACCTTCAAGATAGTTCTTCGTTTAAGTATATAGCTTCTTCCAACAACACATATTTGGCCACTGTATTGAATTGTAGATATCGCACAAGTATTTGTCTTCCTCGGAGGCTAGTAACACAATTTGTATGGGTGGATAAAACAACATATTATCACTACAAGAGTTTCTATTTCATAGTTTGATGACTTGCATGTGGCTCTGGTAGCTGACTTGAAAGAAAGCCATGTTCTTTGTCAAAGTTTGGTCGGTTTCCTCTGGATGTAGTTGCAGAGTCCAAATATTTAGCATCACCTCCCAACATTCTAGACCTTTTTGTGGGCCGCCATACCTCCCCCTCTATGAAGAAATATATATTCTTATGCCATATTCAACATTTGATACACTTGCCACACCTGTGTTGGTGCATTCTGTAGCATTTGATGCACTTGCCACACCTCAGCTACCCGAAGAAGTTATGTACCTCAACATATTTTCATTTTTCATCTGGGTTGGACGTTTCTTCCAATTTACTGTAATAATGCAAAGAAGTTCCACATACAAATCCTCAGGCTTCTCAACCAAACAGATGATCAAATACAAGGAGAATACCAGTCACTATATACTTGAATTTTTTTCCCCTGCCTTAACTGTTGTGAAATAAAACGACTTCGTTCACTTTGAAATTGGTCTGAATCACATTTCTAAGTTGTCTCGGATGTGAATGCTCAGGAACATTGCAAAGAAAACACCTTAAACCCCAACTTTTCGATGGCATAAGGAAATTAATACTTGACAAATATTGGAATGTTGAATAAGCAACCATTGCAAGCAGGCCATATCTGGAAGAAACAAGGTATTCAAAAAACTGGGATAGATGTACTTCGCAACACCGATTAAGTACAAAACCCAATAGTTTCATCAATGTATATTCAACTCGTTTTTTACGAATAAAGAGTTTGAACGTCAAGAAAAGTGTGCAAAAGCTTCATCAGTGTATATATTTTTAATTGGTCGACGACAGGTGAAATCACAATCATTGTCACAAATAGCCTGAGTTATATTTTGTAACACATCTTATTTGAATATAGAATAATTTTGGTTTATTTCTTAATAGTATTTTCCAATTTCTAGTATTTGTTTTAATTGTATTTTCTACCTTCTTCCCCTGTGGCGTTAAACATGAAGGACAAGCTTTTGTTTTTGTTGCTCACTACTTCAATCTAAATAAAACCTGGTATGTTCTTTCCTTACATTTTACATTTAAAAATACTTTTTCATAGGCCATACTTATGTGGCGTCGGCTCTGTATTTAAAGAAAGAAACTGGAGGACCCGTTCTGCTCCCATTCTTCGGGTTCCGTAAATAAAATGAATTCATGAGTTACAACAAGGTAGTTGAACTGTTGACGCAATGTTCCTGTCAAGTATGTTGGATATATTGCAGCTTTTTCTATTTGATAATATATGTGCATATATACTAATATCAGTACTGTTGGAAAAAATATAGAAAACTTCCTCTTCGGCAAATCTTAGGCAGTTATGTTTGGGTTTGCGGTATTAAACAAATATGTCCATTGTTCCGTCATATACATGTTGGGTTTGCAATTTATGCTTTAATAACTTAAAGTCACAACAAATTTTGATTTCCTTTAATTTAATTTAGATATTGATGTTCATGGAGAGCCACCATTTGTTTATGTCATTGCAACGAATACAAGATGAATAGATGATAAGGAATTTATATCGTTGAGACCACAATGCAAATTCATGTTTCTTGTTGCGCTATGTACATCTTGCAGTAAAAAAAATTCTGGTTTCAACGAAATTTGCGAGTCGAAGAGCATCTTGCAAACTGGGAGATCATTTTCATTTGAAACAGAAACAATCCATTAATATATATTAGTATGAATACTATTCATATAAATACACAAAATTTCTCCATTGATAGATACTAGTATGAATACTATTGAAATAGATATCAAACTTCGTCTTAGCCAATACTTAGCCAGTTATCTAGACACCAGGCCCTGGGTTCATGGTATCCAACACCTATGTCCCCTATTTCGTCATATACATGTTGCAGGCAAAGACCTTTAGTCATGTGCACTTAATGATTTTACCAGTGAGAAGCCAATAGAGGTTCAAAAACATTGCCATTAATAAACGAAAAAAAAAAATGTTTTCCCGACTCTCAGATACTTATCTCTTTTCCCATTTTGCTTTTCCCGTCCATTACGACTTTCTGGTTTTATGCTTAGTCAGATTTCTATGTACGGTGGGATGACATGTCTTCATCTCCATCTATATCCTCGCAAGACAGATCCAACTGACCACTGTTCCATTCCATACTTAACCAATTTTATGCCTGCCGCTGCGGGGACAGTGCTTGTGAGCCCAGCTGCTTATCATTATGTGATATACATATTGCACTGAAAACATCTGCGATCTGCAATTATACCGTAGGTTCCTTGTATACATTAACTTCATTCAAAGTATCTATTTCTTATTTGCATCCCTAGCAACTTCGCGTTCTTCCTGACATACATCGACAATGGTCTTACTAGTGACAAATGGACACAGTGGTATGAAAGATACTTTTGTGATTTTAAATTCATGCCTTAACATCTCCATCTATATCCTCACATGACGGATCCGACCGACCACTGTTCATTTTCATACTTAGCCAATTTTATGCCCGTCGCTGCGGGGATGGTGCTTGTGAAACGAGCTGCTTATCATTCCGCTATATACATCTTGCACTCAAAACATCTGTGATCTACAATTCCACCACGGGTTCCTTGTATCCATTAAGTTCATTCAAAGTATTTATTGTTGCTTTCCATCCCCAACAAATTCGCGTCCTTCCTGATATACATCAGCAATGCTCTTACTAGTGGCAAGTGGACATAGTGGTATGAAAGATACTTTTGTGATCTACACTTTATGCATTAACTGGTGACAACTTAGCAAGGATTCACAAGCATTTTCATTAATAATCAAACACTATATGTTGTTCTACGAGATACTTGGTTCTTTTTCCCTTCTCTTCTTCCCGTGTATTATCTAGAATTCCACTGCGAACTTCTCCGTCCTTTTCCCCTTATTTTCTTCCTATGTATTATTGGACTATAAAATATGGGCATGATATTTTATAGAACATGTACAAATTTCACATTCCATACCTAGCGACATTTTGGATCGCGGGTTCTCGGTCTGACGAGCGGGCTCCAAATTGGGCCTCCATTGTTCCATGCCCTACAAATAGCACCCCAAGTTTCACGATATACAAATTGACCAGCACACCTGCAGACTGGCTAACTCAACATTGCACTTCTATTGTTCAGTGTCCTCCAAACAACGCTCCCAGTTCCACAATATAGAAATTGACACACGAAGTGCAGGAATGGCGGGGTGGAGATTGCCATTATTTACGGATGCTAATCCCTATGAAGTATCTAACAGTATCTAAAAAATTATTTTAGTTTTTATTTTTTCCCTATATAACAGTATCTAAAAAATTATTTTGAATACTAAAATAGCTCTTAGTAGTGACAACTAGACACAGAGGTACGAATCAGTTGGGATTGCACTCTCCACAATATACAAATTGACTACCAGATTCCGACATCGTCTACTCTTCCATGTTACATATTATGAATTCCAATGTTTGAAATGATACAATTAGAAGGTTTGGGCCTTGCCTCCTTTGCAGAAACTTTCTCAGCCTGTTTTGGATCCTCCTGTTTCCCGGTTCACAAAATATGCAGCTCCAGCGTTGACGAGTTGACATATGTTTATCTCCATCTATATAATCAGACAACGAATCCGACCAACCATTGTTTCTTTCAATGCTTACGATATGTTTCTTTGTTATATACATCTTCCACTCTAAATTTCCGTGATCTACAATTCCACTGCTAACTACTCCATTCTTTTCCCCTTTTTTTTCTTCTCGTGTATTATGGGAATATAAAGTATGCACATGATATCTTATAGAGCATGTACTAATTCCCATTATATTTTATAGAGCATGTACAAATTCCGCATTTGATATCTAGCGACATTTTGGATCACGAGTTCTCAGGCGGGTGGGCTCAAATTTAGACCTCCATTGTTCCGTGGCCTACAAATAGCACCCACAGTTCCACGATATACAAATTGACAAGGGAACCTACGGAGTGGTTGACTCAACATTGCACTTCCATTGTTTCGTGTCCTCCAAACAATGCTCGCAGTTTTGCGATATACAAATTGACACACAGAATGCAGGACTGGCGGGGTGGAGATTGAAATTTTTTACGAATGCTATTCCCTATGAACTATCTAACAGTTTCTAAAAAAATATTTTGAATACTAAATTATCTCTTAGTACTGACAACTGGACACAGAGGTACGAAACAGTTTGATTTCACTTTCCACAATATACAAATTGACTACCGGATTCTGACATCGTCCACTCTTCCGTGTTACAGATTATGAATTCAAATGTTCAGAGCAATAAAATTAGAAGGTCTGGGCCTCGTCTCCTTTGAAGACACATTCTCACCCTATTTCGGATTCTCATGTTGTCAGGTTCATGAAATCTACAATTCCAGTGCGGTCACTCTACCACTGCTCACAAATGTTTCAAAGTATCTATCGATGCCTTCCATCCCCACTAACTTCTTGTGCTTCCGGATATCCTACCATATCCTCTTCGTTGTTACTCATATTTCACTCAAAAAGTTCCGAGACATACAATTTCACCCTCACGCCCTCACCCTCAACGCTTGTATGTTGCAACCCTATTTTGTAGCTGTCTTTTTTCCCCTGCCCGCAACCTCTGTACTTTCTTACTATGCGATTAGAAACCTTTCATGCTAACAACTAACTATGTAGGAACCATCAACATTTTCATTAATGGCCAGAAAACTCGAGGAGATCTCCCATTATTACGCATTAAACCAAGATCTACGGAGAGTTATTTTGTCCCTTCCAATTGTTCATATCCAACACGCGTCCTTGTGTTGGGCCGCTCAAGAAATCTACAATGCTTAATCGCTCATTGAAATATACAACATGTTGGCATTTCTATATATGCAATTAGTACTGTTTAATGTTAACAATGCATCATGCAACAACCATCCAAATTGTCATTAATCAATGAAAGTCTAAAGGACATCTCCCATTCACACTCTTTCGACCAAAATTTGTGCAGGCTTATATTATCCCTTCAAACTTTTTATTTCATTCATTGGATAGAACAAATAAATGTTCTTGTAGACTTATGGCACCAGGTCGACAACAATTTTGTGGAGATACAGTAAATATGTTCACAGAAGAGGACCAGAGCTTTCAGTGGTCCAGAGTATACTTTTACTATTCATCCCATTCCGACCAAAACGAAGTGATTTGGACCTCTGGAATCGCTCATCCAGGCTGTGTTCCTGAGGTTTTTGACTCTAAGGAGGTGGTCTCTTGGTGCACTGAAAAATATATCCCAGGCCAAAGAATTATTCCACTGTGCGACCATTCTCCTGTTTTTTTGTCGCCTCGACTCTTCCGTGAGATGTTAAAAATTTCGAACCCAACATTGATGTTCAGAGGACAAGATTGTAAAAAGTTTCTAGAAAAACATCATAACGCATCGGACATCTTAGCGGACTTCCTCGAAGACCTGACAACAATTCCTGAAGATATCACAAGGTTGCAGGTAAGTTCCTTTAGAAATCCATTCTGGGAAATTGCTTTCCTGGTTACAAGAATAACGGGACAGGCATCCACAACAAGCATTTCCCATATAATTATTTATATTTTGTATTTCACAGTCAAGGAACAATACATTTTTGATTGGGGGAAGCTAATTTTGATTGAGCTCTGCTCCTAGTGGTCACTATTCAAAGAATCAAATAAATTTTATATGTCATCCTACTTAATTTTCGCAATTCTGTATTGTTGTCTGTTTCCAAAACTTTCTCTTTCCAATAAAATAAATTGTGGATTTGACCCAGTAACATTCTGGCATAAGGTCTTGTGGAGACACAAGCCCTCCCATTGTTTTTATGAAGTTTTTAATGGTTTTTTCTCAGTTTTCAAAAATTTACTGTTAGGAAAGGATGCTCTGTGGATGTCTGGCCACATAACGGACAAGATGTTTGTTACATAAATAGCAAGGAAATACAACCACTGGTTGCATTTTTTCCATGACAAGAAAAAAAAACAGTTCATTCCTCTGCCCTGGAAAGTCAGAGACTTCGTGTGCAGAAACATCAACAAGATTGATGAGTTTGCTGCCCATTTCAAGAAATTGAACCTAACGTATGCTTAAAGGATAAAAGGGTTCGACCCTAATGGCATTTTTCTAGAACATTTACTTGGTGTTGGCTTTAACACCTCTTTTATCCATACACACCTGACCCAAGACAGGAACAATGTCGACAACAATCCTGCTTCTGCCGATTGCGACGCAAAGAGATTGCAAAGCGCCACTGAATTGTACAGACAACATGGAAAATTATCTGATGAGAAGAGTGCCCAGTCCTCCGCCAACACTCCCAAGAGCACGAAATCACAGAGCATTGCTTCGACGGTCCACCCCAGTAAGAAAGAAACCCAAAAATCTTCGAACGAAGGAGGAGATAAGAACCCTCCTCGCATAAATATTGATAGTTCTCACAAAATTCCATTGGAGAAGAAGAGAAAAAACAATGCATGGCAGGCGAAGGAACCCCAAATTGAAAGTGGAAAACTGAAACTTGAAATTGAAGCTGAGCACATGTAGAAAATTGGGTCGTCCGCGGTGGAAATATTGGACACCGACTTTTTTGACATAGATGAATCCTTCGTAATCTAGAGCGCTATTTTTGACAGCCAATCTAAAAGTGTGTTCATTGAAAAGAGAGATGTAACAAACATGAAAGACAAATCTCGCACAGAGATTAACTTTATCGAAATACTGCCATCCCAAATCTGCCAATTTCACCAGGGAACCGGTGACATTATTCGTGATTCGATTGAAACAATTGAAACATAAAATGCCAATATGAAACAACGCCTCAATGAATTTGAGAAGGCCTTCCTTGCAACTCAAGAATTTTCCAGTCCTTAGGCAAAAATCGTGCCTTCTACCACTGTAGCGATGATAAAAGTATCCTCTACCCTCCTTCCATGCTCTAGATCCCTTATAGAGAATAAAATCAACAAAAGAATGCAGGTAGTTACTAAAGCCTGGGAAACATCGAAAAATTTAGTTTCCTTCGGAAGGAAGGCCAATGATTTGCTGGAACAATTGAAGATGAATTTAAAAAATGAACAACTTTTATATGATCAGGTACTGGCCCCATTTTTCCAAATATGTCGACAACACATCGGAACTGAAAAGAAGACAGGAGAAACTCCCCTCGCCAAAGCGCACCAATAAAGTAAAATTGTGCTGGCAAAAGAAAGTTGACAATCTGCAACTCATTGTCAAGTCATGTAAACAAGTCATATCAGAAAAAGAAGATTTATTCACAAGCCTACTCCAGCTGGACTTAGCCATAACTACCAACGAGGTTCAAGATCCTAACTTAATTCTCAAATCCTTGTCAGTCACCAAAGAAGTCTTCAAAGAACAAGTTGATATTTTAAAGGTTTTGTCTTTCGAAATTTTTTTACAACATACTTATACATCGTCTAGATGAGCACGAGCGTTGGGTACAGGACTATGCCTTACACAATGAAGAAATTGAATACACTCTGCATAGTATTTCAATGGATCTAAGGAAATTAGAAAATGACCTTTATGACATAGAAATTCGAGATGAAACCAACACAACCTCCATGAAAAGATACATCGAAGAATGGTTCCAAAAGAGAATAGACGGCCTCGTCCAGGAAGGGAAACAACCCATCAACAGGACTACAATGCCCATCGACGATAGCAACAAAAACACATCAGATTCATAGTAAGTTTATACTTCCATCTTGTTTTGTTTATCAATCCATTTTAAGTCTATGTTTTCATCTTCTCTTCTTGATCAATCCACTTATGTCCTCTTTCAATAGAAAACTGTAACCAAACACTCTTAACTTCCATTTTTTTCTTTTCAGGTCTTCCTCTCTACCATCGTGCACTTCTTTCAACGTTCCTAATTCTTGTACTTATTTATTTTTATGGTCCGCGGGAGCCCCAATCCCAGTCTATATGAAAAACGCATAAATTTCTAGAAACATATAACATACCTCATTAATTTTTGATAAATTCCTAAAAAAACGGATTCGACAATGCCCTTATGGTATACTAAATTTTGGGTTTCCAGGAACCTTTCTTGTTTGTTCCAAATAAAACTAATTCACATATGCTACATTTCTTGTCTCTTATTGTATGTTAAATTTTGAGTCTTTAATGACGTTGATGTTTTAAATGTTGATGTAATTTCCAGAGATATGTAACAGACACGCAACGCCATTTGTCAATTTCTATATCGCGGAACTCTCGATGTTGTTTGTAGGGCACAGAACAACAGAGACCCATTTTTTAAACCAACAGCCCGAGAACCCGCGATCCAAAAACTGGTGAAGTATGGAATCACCGCTCCCTACATGCTCTATAAAATGTGTGCAAAGAAAACTACTTCGGAAATGCTATATCTTTTTGTCCAAGAAAAGCCTTAGTTTTAAAGAAAACTAAACTCTGTCTTTCATTTTGTATATCGCGGAACTGTCGATGCTATTTGTAGGCCATGGAACATCAGAGGCCCATTTTTGAACCCGCCAGCCCGAGAACCCGCGATCCAAAACTAGCTAAGTATGCAATGAGGGCTCCCTGCATCCTCTATAAAATCTCTTCCCCATACTTTATAAAAGTAGAAATCTCGTATGTATAAAACTAAATATCTACTTTATACAAGTACATATTTCGTATGTATAATTTTTTTATTTGTGATGAATTTCTATAGTCCACAACTCCACTCCTCGATTTTTGTATCGCGGAGAACATCAAAGGCCCAATTTCTATATTGTAGAACTGTCGGTGTTTTTTTTCTTATATCGCCAGCCTGACAACTTGCGATCCATTACAAAAGTACATATTTCCTATGTATAAAAGTATTTGAATGTATTTCAACTTTCTAGCCACGTGTCTATACTAGGTCGCATTTACTTCCATACCAACCTGGCAAGGACTCCGCTGCCATGCAACCTTGTTTTTTAAAGGAAGGGAGAGTGTCTATCCATCGATAAAGTAGACGAAACTTCAATTCAAAGTAATATGCAATATTCTGTAAGAATAAGCGTTTGTGGCATTACAATTCTCCATGTTCACTTATTTTCCATTCCATGCTAATTTTAATGTAGGATATCCATTTTTCGAGCGTCCCATGTATATTGGGAACCTGAATTTATTTTTGTGACAGTAAGTACGAAAACGATGCTGAATTCACGGCTCTACAATTAGTTTGAATTTCTCAGTTGTTGCCCGTTAATACCACAATGTTCCCCATTTTTATTATGGCGGCGATCAAGCTCTTACTAAAATCATTTCCATTAGTGAAGCTTGTTACCATATTCTTGGTTGAGCTATCAGAGGTCAGCTCCTGATCAATTTGAAGAAATCCATGCTTTAATTGCAGTTGTTTGTAGCAGCTGTTGTCGAAGATAAACAAAGTGTTCTGATCCTGAAATACGTTGGCGTTCTGCGTTGACAAGGAGGTCAGAGATGGGCTGACTTTATTCAACCTCGCCACTAATGCGGGATCCATAGTAGGATCCGCCTTCCCACTTCCTTGAAAACTGAATAGTCTATCGCTAAAGAAACTGCAGAGCAAGTTGCTCACCGTATGCACGCCTGGAGTTGAACCAAAAAGAAAATATTAGTCTGTTCATCTTTGTATACGAAAATAAACAATACAATTAATCCTTTAAATTCACTTAATTAAAAATTAATTAGCTTGATGTGTAAAATATCAATTACACAAATATGCTTATACTTATTGTACATATTTAATCATCTTTTAATTATAAATTATAATTATAGTTAGCAATTGAAGAGGTTGTTAGCAAACTTAACTTACCTGAAATTAAATATTTACTTCACTATTAACCTTTTAACTTGTAAATATTTAAATTTATATTTCAGCCACATTTAACCATATCTCACATAGAGCTATTCACTGGAGTTGTGATATCGGTGGTACATTTCATTTTCTACATGCACCTGGTAATGGAAGATGCGAGGCATCCTAAAAGGCAATGGATGTGCAGTAATTCCAATCCATTTCTATCTAATATAATACAGATCATCATGCCTAAAAATTTAATTTGATGAATAGCTATAACTCGGAAACTGATAAATTGTGAAGGACAGAGAAATGCAGAGAGAAAAGAATAGTATATTCAAATGTATGAAGAAGTACAGAACAGAACTGAAGAGGTTAAGCAGACAATTACAATGTAAGATGGTTGAGCTATATATGCTCAAGCAAGACAAAAATAGAAAGTACAACTGTCCAGTACAGCTGGCAGTGTACGGTCATACTGTTGAGGGTACAATATATTTAACACTCCCTCTTAGACTCAACAGTTACAATCAGCAGCATTGACTATGCCTAAGTGCTGTCTCTGGAAGTCAAAAACTGATTTTCCTAGTGGCTTGGTGAAAATATCAACAAGCTGATATCTAGAACCACAAAATTGAAGTGCAATGTCACCATTATTGACTAACTCACGTATGAAATGAAACCGAGTGTCAATGTGTTTACTTTTCTTGTGGAACACATGGTTCTTGGATAATGCAATTGCTGA
>ML787508.1:276684-304277 GCA_009831015.1 Picea engelmannii
TTTCTTCGTGATCTGCTACAATCTTTGACAGATTTGAGCTATTTTCAAAAATCTTTAAACGATTCAGCCTTCTGCTTGAATCTTTAACGAATTGAAGCGAAATCTTCAAGTTCTTTAAACTTCTTTCGTTCTGCAACTCTTCTGCGTCAATCTTTGACGGTTCTTTGAGAAAATTGTGCAGACTTCTTCTTCTGCGTTCTCTGCTTCCTCCGCTAACTTCTCACGGCGATCTTTAAAGAGTATTGCAGACAGCTTTCCAAACTTTGTGAAAAGTCTGTGACGCGTGCTCTCAAGATCCATGAGGCTCTACGCTGTGAGGATCGAGTTGCTCTCCCGACTGTGTGAAGAGGCTTACTGCTGAAGCTCTGATACCATGATAAATTGTGAAGGACAGAGAAATGCAGAGAGAAAAGAATAGTATATTCAAATGTATGAAGAAGTACAGAACAGAACTGAAGAGGTTAAGCAGACAATTACAATGTAAGATGGTTGAGCTATATATGCTCAAGAAAGACAAAAATAGAAAGTACAACTGTCGAGTACAGCTGGCAGTGTACGGTCATACTGTTGAGGGTACAATATAATTAACAGAAACCCCAACCAACCTTTCGAATCCTCTTCTAATTCCCAAATTCAACAATTCCAGTACTCCAACTTATGGTTGGTCTCACATAACCTAATGTCGCCTTTCGAATCCTCTTCTAATTCCCACATTCAACAATTCCAGTACTCCAACTTATGGTTGGTCTCACATAACCTAACGTCGCCCGTGCTGAAAAACAGTGGCATAAAGAAATGAAAGCGCTCTTTTCAGTACTCAGATCATTTCTGCCAGCTCTCAGATCATTGCTCCCAGATCATTACTCTGCACAATATCTAGGGTTTTGATACATCAACAATACTCTCTACAGTTTTAATCAATAGAAGTTGGATTTTTGTGTTTTGCAGGTAAACGTAGAGTGTGAGAGTAAGTGTTAGACGCTATGAAAGTTTACATTATAAACAAATTAATTTTATGGAAGCTATGAATTACAGTGTCATTTATTTATGAATTACTGAAGCTATTCCCGCCTGTCACATATTTAGATTCCATGTGTATGGCCCCTTATGAATAATACATTTTTAGTATAGAGCCTAGGAATATTGGTATCCACTGGTGTCTCACATCCATATATTGGTGTTGGTAATCAGATGAGGATATGCATGTCGCATTCAAATAATTTTATTTGTTTGACTTTGACGAAGATAGTATTGACAATGTTATAAGATCAACTAGTTTTTAGTTTTCGATCGTATTATATTTTGTTGTGGTTTTTTTTATTCTCGTGTTTTGAACTTCAACATTTGTAATAAATATATCAATAGTCAAAATAGCTTTTGTAATGTTATATAAAAACGTATAAAATTATATTTAATTAAAAATAATTATGTTTATGAATTACTGAAGCAATTTGGGTGTGGATCGAGATGGTTTTCTATAAATATATTCCAAGAGCAATTTAAAGTTTTCAAATCGAGTTTCTGGAACACGTTTTTGTGGTGCAGAGGTTCCGTTCTTATAAGGCTCTTTTGTTGCACATAAGTTCTCTTTTGGTTAGGTTGAATAGATCTAATACGCCATTTCCCTCACATGCATACTGTTAGGTTCATGCATTCACTACATTTATCTTGGAAAAGTATAAAATATTTCCATTTCTCCGTGGATTTATCCTCTTCTCTATAATCTTGAGAATCAAGCAAGTAGCACTAAACCGACAATGTATCAACAAAACTCATACTAGGAGCATATGAATGAATTCAAATTAAATTTATCTACATGTTTAGGCCGAAAGGCGTATACCTATTGGAGATGGGCACAATTAATCACCTTTTAATTTAAAATTCTAATCTGATGGCTAACAATTGAAAATGCTGGAATATTCTTAGTCGTCCTCCCAAATCAATGAATGTGATTTACTCTTCATAACTTCCTTGTATTTTTGAATGCATCATTAACCTGTTTACTTTTTAACATTCACCTAATCCTATTAAGAAATTACTGTACCACCATATGATTGCCATGTTTAACTGATTAACCTTTGGAATTACGACATTTAAGATTAACATTTGGATTTCCTCAGCTCTATGTGCGTTTCAGCTGTCCATGCGTTTCAATTCATCACAATGTTGTCCATCCAGATAACTTTCGGCCTTCACCAGCTGCAACACTAGCAACTTTGCGGTTGTGCTAGAGTGAATTCAAATCAAATTTCTCTACATGTTGTTATCGCATGGGAAATACTTGGTATTTAGGGTCAGCTTGTAGTTAATGACTTGTGTGGCTCCTAAGAGCTCTATAAAATTTGTTTTTAGATCGACAAGCTATTGTTGGAGATTCAAAATTAAATTTGTGAGCCAAAATTATTGTTTCATGTGCTGATATTGGCCTTTGTTACATGTGCTAATAAGATCCTTTGTTACATGCCCTTTGTTACATGCACTAAATCAATAAGTTTTTTTTGAATATTATCCTTTGTTACATACCAATAAATTTATTTGTTACTAATACTCTCATTTTTTACATGTGCTAAATAAACTTTGTTAAAAATACTGTGATAAATCAAAATTGTTAGGAATATTGTTCTTTGTTCAATAGATATTAGATATTTGAAGAAGAGATCAAATAACCGTAGTGGTAAGTTTACTTGCAATGCATGCCAAATTAGTCAGTCAACCTTGAGAGCGAAAATCATGTGCATATTTAGCTTGAATGAATAACATTTAAATATAGCTTAATAGCATAGCTAAAAAATTTAAATTATGACCAATAAACTCCTATAACTATATTTAATTTAGAAACCCTAATTTTAACATAAACCCGAATTAAGGTTTATAAATTAAATACGCCTATCAGCATTCATCAGCCACATAATTGTGGTTGTGCTAGTAATACTAACAGAGCAGAGTGACAATATTTGTGATGTTCAAACCTTTGGTCGAGAATGTTGTAGTTGCATAAAAAACAAGTGAACTCAGACCGGTTAAATCCACATCATTTATTGAAGAAATCCTTCCATATCTTCTTCCCATTGGTAGACTGTATTGTGGCCCACCTTCCTGCCAAATTTTCAACCAAGTTAGTATGTTTCTATTATTGCATCTAGTGAATCAAATTGTACTTTATAACATTTTTCAATCTGTGTGGCTATTTGATAGATATTGATTAACATGTGTTAGTTATAACCTCAACAACATATGACTGTACACTGCCAGTTGTTCTGGCTAACTGTACCAGTCGTTAGGATTTCTTCTTCCGTTCTTGATTCAATTGTTATGTTTCTCTCCTATAAGGTTTATCCTATCATCTAATACATGTCCACTCTGCACATTTTGGTTCCCAACCTGTATTCTCTATATTATCTTCTTCATTTCTTATTTTTTCATGGTATCAAAGCATGGGAGTTAAGACTCTTCACAGAGCTTAGAGAGAAGTCCTCTTAAAAGAACGTTGGAGACATCAAAGCACGTGAAGATAGACCTGTAGAAGGAAGAAGCATTTAAATATATGAGAAATCCCCTCTTCAAGAGGAAAATACAATTGTAGCATAGGAAAAGCTACAACGGTCATTGAATCATTCGCGGGAACAGATATGGACATTAAATCCAACCCAGACAGATCGAGGAGCGCACAGAAGGAGAACAGATCCGAGCCATGTGATTTGAGCGAGTGGATCGACAATAGTCGGATCCATGTAAGTCGCACATTGTTTAACCCTTAGCCACACAAGTCTCTTGAAGTCTTGAAGTGAATCAAGACCATCCATTTTCAAAGGATGCGTGTCAACAGATCCTTGAGTCTGAAGGGTAAGCACTCTTGGAGGAATCAAGTCGTAAATCTCACGAGATGCTCAAAGCTTTGAAGAGTGGAGCAAATCCAAACTTTCCGTGGAAAGGCCACGCGACAGTCGATCGAAAGAGGTACGAAGGCCTAAAGGATTGGTGGTTGGAGTTAATCCAGATTGTTGATCGCACAGTGGACATGTGGAAAGAGATCCTAGGCTCTGGAGGATAGCCACTTCGGAAGAAAATCAGAGCTCTGAAGTGAGAACTCTCAGAGGCTTGAAGCCCGAAGTTCATCTGGACCATCCATCAATGAGGACATATGGTGCTAGATCTCTTACTTCGGAGGCTTAGCACTCTGAAGGGTTTACGTAGTGAACAAGTTGTCGGAGCTAAAGAAGAGCTCAACCGTTGAAGATTGTGGACACGTGTCGAGAGATCTGACACTTCGGAAGGTTAAAACTTCGAAGGTTTGTGGTTTTGTGCACCTTGGAACTCCCAAAGCCCATGATTTCAAAGTATATCTCAACCCTTGATCTCGTTGGAGACATGGACGGAGGATCTGCCACTTTGCTAGTTCGGGGTTCGAGGAGAACATGGTTCAATGTTGTGTGGACTCCTGAAGACCCGAAGGTCGAAGTAAATCTCAGTCGTCTAATTGAAAGGACACATGGAGGATGATCTCATCACTTTGGAGATTCAACACTTTGGAGGATAGCCTGTGTTAGCATAAGGGAACTCCCAAAGGCTGGAGTCCAAAAATTGATCTCAATCTTTAGTTTGTCAAGGTCTGAGGACCGTTTATCTTTGAAATCCCAAAGTCTCGAAGTATTATGAGCCATAGATCTGGACGGGTAATTGAGACCGTCGATCACTTCGTCAGTTTGTGACTTTAGAGGAATAGAGTTTTCGCCATACCGAAGTTCACGGAGCTCCCGAAGTAGCGCCTTTTTGGGCTAGCACCTTGTTTTCATCCCTTGGTCATATGAGGATGTAACAAAAAAACTTCTTTTCATTTAAACAAAATAAGTCTTGCCTCATGAGTAAACTCAAATAGCTCGATTCCACCATTAAGAGGGGATAAAGTCGATAAAGATCGGAGCTAAAGAAGTGCCATGGCCCACGTTTTTTGGCCCGAAGTCACGCAGAGGATTTCGAGGAGCTAGATTTATGCACAGGAAAAAGGAAGATGACCTATTTTATTACATATATAAGAGGTATTTTTCATCCCTGAGAAAAAGAACGAACAATACTACTAGTTTTTTTTCTGTTATAATTATTTTTTACAAAAATGGCCACCTCTAACCATTTAGGACTAGCACGAGGGCCAATCCTTCCTGGAAAGAACTATGAATTTTGGTCTCTCGGAATGAGATCCTTCTTATAAGCAAAGGAGTGTTGGGATCCAGTGGATCTTGGTTATGTGGAACCATATCCATTAGACCTAGATTCCATGAAAAATCAAGAGAGAGATGCTAAGGAAGAATAGAGGAAAAGAGAGAATAAGGAAAAGTTTTGGATTCAAAACTCAATGGATGACTCGATTTTCACAAAAATCACAAGTGTGTTACTTCAAAATAGGCTTGGGACATCCTACAAACAACTTACTAGGGAAATGACAGGGTCAAAACAATTAAGCTGCAGACCTCGAGGATGCATTTTGAGACTTTAAAAATGACAGAGTCTAAAAACATTGATCAATTTATGAACATAGTCACGGGAATTGTAAACCAGATCAGGTTGACTGGTGAAGACATCCCTGATCAAAGGATTGTTGAGAAAGTCCTTAGAAGTCTTCCAAAGAAATTTGAAATGGTTGTTAGATCCATCCTTGAATCCAAGGATCTGTCAAATTTTTCAACAGATCAACTAATGGGCTCTCTATTGACACATTAGACCAGACTACATCTAGAAGATGAGTCAATAGCCAACGCCTTCAAGAATCAATTCTCTTTCAACAGAGGGAGAGGCAGAGGTAGAGGTCATAGAGGAAGATGGAGAAGTCTAAGAAATAATCACACAAGTGAAGGTCACACACATCAAAACCAGAATTAGAATATCTAGCCTTAAAGAGGCAGAGGGAGGAGATCAAATGACAAAGAAAGCATACAATGCTATTACTACAAAAAGTATGGGAACTATGAATCTGAATGCCAGAAGAAGCAAGAAGATCAACACTCAGGCAGAGTACATGTCTCAAATCATGAAGGAGACAACTCATATGGGATGTTTCTCTCATGTCACAAAACTGAAGAACATAAAAAAGACCTTTGGTTGCTAGACAGTGGATGCAACAATCACATGACATGTAACAAAGATTTACTTTCATGCATTGAATCCTCTATTTCATCTGATATTACACTTGGAGATGAATCTTTAGTCAAATTTGAAGGAAAGGGAATTGTACCTATTCTCACTAAAAAAGATGTAAAGAAAGACATAAATGATGTCTATCATGTTCTAGATATGAAACATAATCTCTTAAGTGTAGGAAAATTAGTTGAAAATAGCTATAAAGTACTTTTTGAAGGAGCATCATGTAGGATATATCACAAACCTCCCAGTAGAAAATTGATTTTTGAAATACACATGACTAGGAATAGAATGCTTCCCCTCACCATTAGAACTGCAAATCTGATCCAATCTTATCCACAAAGTGCATCTATCCCCAATGAAACTATGATTTGGCATGCAATATTTTGGACATCTACTCTTTCAGAGTCTAAGCTTTCTACATAAGCACTCCATGGTCAAAGGTCTACTTATCTTCAAAGAGAAAAATTCCCCATGTGAGTCTTGCATTCTTGGAAAACAATGAAGGGAGACAATGAGTTTCCTCAATTGAAGAGGAATCACAACTTATGTGGAAAAAATGGCCAATTGCAACAAAGTTACGAGTAATGGAGGAAGTCTATTGTGATTTGTGTGAAGGAATCCTATGAAAGAAAACAAGGAACGTCGCCCGATTATGTTTAATGCTTAAAGACATGCAACCATGTAATTACCATTTACAAAATGAACCCGTGTTGTTAGATTTCTTTTGTGTCTGTTAATTGAACGTTAACCTATTGGGCACTTTCTAAAACTTCTAGGCAGCTCTAAATTGTATTTTTATGTTGTGCATTATCAACGTATGAACTATATGTTAATCGATTATCCCATTTTGTACCATCCAACTCATGCCTTAGTTACGTTTTCTGTAAGAAGTATTATTTGAAGAAAATAAAACATCTTCAATCATAACGACGTCTGCGTCCAATTTATAGTAAACAAAAGATGAAGAACCCACTGTCTAATTTTCTCTGAAGATACCAATGGTTAACTCGATGGTAAGTCATCTACGTGGAGCCTTTTCACGAAGTGTGCTTAAGATGTTTCCGTTTATATGACTCATCATTTGGAGCTTGGATAAGAAACATCAACTTGAAATTATATAATATATCTTATTGGTTGTGTTTGTCTTATTATCCATTGATTATGTCCAAACACTATGTTGAATAGAGACAATGTCATATGCGATTGTAGAGAGGGGTTTTCCGAGAGAAAAGTCAAACGTTAACTTTCTATATGTCAACGATTGACTTTGTCTAGGAAGACCCCTCTCTACAATCTCTTAGCCACAAAGTCGATGTTTGAGCAACGGTTGACTTTATGGATTAGGAACAGTGATCAAAATTCAACACGTCATAGCCCATCAAAGGGGGTCCAACATGTCCAAGAAGGGTTATCAAATAATTCCAAGTCAAAAAAAACTTTAATTTTAATTTTTGAAAATGATTCTGGAAATGTTAAAAAGAACCTAAAATTTCTTAGGAAGGGTGATATTTTAAATTTCCCTTCATTAAAGTTTGTCGGAACGATTACCAATTAACACTCTAGTGTCGTACAGTGTACAATGTACAGGTAGATAAATGTTGATTCGTGTGAAATTGCAGTAACATTGAACAAGTTCCCTTCAAGAATCGAAATCCAAATCTCCTTATCGTAACTTGGAGGTTAGTCGGCCTGTTGGAACTTGGAAGTTGGAGCAATGGATCAGGGAGGGGAATTAATTGCAGTCATTGAGTTAAGTGATATAATTAATGTGCTCTCCAATCACGATACAAAACCATTTTTCCTCTTCGAAGTGCTTGAATCTCCAATTTCCATTATGTTTTCTGAGTCTCTGGTCTTGTTTCAGAATTTTCAATTGCAACCATTTCCCTTGGATTCACGCCATTGCTTGGAAGTTATAATTGTTTTTTAGATTTTATGTGGAACCTTTGGTCCATTTTCCAGATTTCTACTTTCACCCATTTCTCCCAGATTCACTATACCCACAGGCCAAGACGCCACTTCTTGGAAGTTGGAATTTTTAGTAACAATGAATTTCAGAGTTTAGAACAAGGGGACAAATTCACCAAACCAGAAAGACAAGGTCCGATTTGCATTATCTCCAGGTTTCCAAATGGGGTTTCAAGTTTGTTTGTGAAATTTCTATTGAAATTAACATAGGGTTTCAACTTTCTTTCCAGTTAATTTTATTACACTGTAATATTGAAATTAACATAGGGTTTCAAATTTCTTTCCCGTTAATTTTATTGCACTATAATATTGAAATTAACATAGGGTTTATTTCCCGTTAATTATATTGCACTATCAAAATTAACATAGGTTTTTTTTTCCCGTTAATTTTATTGAATTGTAATATTGAAATTAACATAGGTTTTATTTTCCATTAATTATATTGCACTTTCATGAGTCTGAGCTTATCAAATTCGAGGTATTTTAGGTATTAGATATTTCTAGAGAACTGTCCTGAAACCTACCTTAAACTGGCCTGAAATTGCTCTTTTCAACATTTTGTCCATATCAGTGAATAGATAAATAAAACCTCTAAAAATGTTGTCTAAGTTTGTCTATTTTTCCTTACAACTCTACTTTACAACTCTAGAAACAAGAAGGAAAATAACAAAATTTGGTATGAATTCTTAATTAGTTTATTTTATCTCAGTAAAGCATAATCAAAGCTTATTAGAATAAAAAAATTTGTTTGTTTTTGTGTCTGTAGGAATAATGTTTTTACATCCAATGCATTTTGGTTCCAACAAAACTATGTACTAAAAAGTTCCAAGTATGGATTGTTAAAAGAGTTCAAACACATATGTTAGTGTCTATAGTTATTCAGTTATAGTCCCATTAATTTTTATTCAGAAATCACTTTTATTGGAGGTTAGACAATTTAAATTTCATGATCTTTCTTGTTTATCTACAGTATCCATAGAATCACTGATATAAAAGAGTTGCAATAAGTTACAACCATTACAGAGTTTCTTCAAAACGGGGGGTTCTCCTTTTATCGACATGGGTATTTAGCAGCACCCAAAATACAATATACAGTGCTTCTAAAAAACAACTAAATGTAAGATAAAAAGGACAAATATGAACAATAGGACATTTACAATACTCACATATAAATATATCCCAAAAACTCGAAGAGTTTTAAACAACTATCAAGGAATGACACATTTATTGCAATCCTCAATATGCATTCTCTTAGTTAACATGTCATTTTGCGCTCTGGTTAAAATTTTACTAATTGTGATAAACATATTTACAAAGTCTTTATAGTTGAGAATTAGGTGCTCAAAGACAACTTGAAAAGGATTTTGAGTCTTAATATAGGAAATAGCATAACATAAGGTTCGTGCATTGTCAATGCCAAAAACGACATTGCTAGGAATATGCTCATCTAAACTAGAGGTTATATAGAACTGAAAAAAATAGACCTTTACTGAAAGGACTCAACCTATGACTAATTACATATTACAACCAATTGATCAGTACTTTATCCTTCTTTTCCCTAGTATGTCCTCTCCTTGTTCTACTAGGGGGAGCCACAAAGTTGCATCCTCTCCAACTCTCATCCCCATGTTATGGAGGTAATATCAACAACAACCTATATGACCTTTGTTACAATAACATAAAATATGATCAGTAAAATATCTATGTTGTTACTTCCAGCTAAATGTTCCTTCAACAACAAATTCACCCTACCTCCAATCTACCATCTTTAGTTAATTGCTACCTTTCCCTTAGAGTTGTTTAGTTGAATATTTTCAGGTTTATTTCAGCTAAGAGTTCTCTATGGCACTGAGAATTCTATGATTGAAATCATAAGTGGTTGGACCATGATAAAGGAAAAATTTGTAAGGGATTGGTGTAGACCTCCCAAGCGAATGCAGGTGCCTAATAAGCCTGGAATTACATTTCAACCCTGAGCTTCCCTAGATTAAACATAAAAGTCAAAATTTGTGTCCTACCTGCTTGCATATATCTTATAGATGCACAATTCTTCTAGTACAAGTGGTTTGTGCTGGAAAAAAGGGGACAAACATTACTAACCCTTTCCCTTTGGCCACAACTACCATGTTGTCTTGGGGATCATTCTCTTGAACGCTCGTAATGGAATTAAATCGAAGAGAACCATGGGCATATATGTAGGGGTCTTATGAGGAGAAGCAAGATTAGGATCATGTTTAAATAACGGGGTTTTACCTTTCAATGGAATGGAGTGAGATGAAATATAGCATTAGAAGTATACTTAAGGTCAAACAATTATTGTTAGAACTAGGGAAAAAATAGAAACAATAATGCCCTTTTAATTTTCTGTTCACTAGATTAGCATATATAAGAAAAGAAATAGACAGATCTAAAATAAACTCTGATTATAAGAAAAAAAATTAGTGAAAAGAAAAACCTCAAGGTTACCTCCTGATCTATAAAAGATGTACCTATCACATGTGTGAATCTAAACCTTTAAAATATGCTTATAAATATTTTTAGGTTCATAGATCAAACCTCTAGGATTTGATCTTTGTCATATGGACTTAGGGATAGTTTTGTCAAGGTATAAACCATCACAAGAAAACTGCAACAAGTACCCCACAAGAAGGGACAACAAGGTATTGATCATAGCTAAGAAAACAATAGCAGGTACCCCACAAGAAGGGACAATAAGAAAACCACAAAAGGGACAACAAGATCTCCACAAAAAGGGAAAACAAGATCTCCACAAAAAGGGACAGTAAGATCTTCAAAGTAAGGGACATCAAGATCTCCACAAAAGGAGACAACAAGCTCTTCAAAAGAAGGGACAACAATATCTCCACAAAAAGGAATAAAAAGATCTCCACAAAAAGGGATAGCAAGATCTTCAAAAAAAGAGACAACAATATGTTTCTGTTATTGCATCCAGTGAATCAAATTGTACTTTAAAATTTTTTTAAATCTGTGTGGATATTTAATAGATATTGACTAACATGTGTTAGTTATAACCTCAACAACATATGAATGTACACTGCCAGTTATTCTGGCCAACTGTACCAGTTGTTAGGATTTCTTCTTCCATTCTTGATTCAATTGTTATGTTTCTCGCCTATAAGGTTTATCCTATCATCTAATACATGTGCACCTTGCACATTTTGGTTCCCAACCTGTCTTCTCTGCATTATTTTCTTTATTTCTTATTTTTTCATGCTATCAGAGCACGAGAGTTAAGAATCTTCACAGAGCTTGGAGAGCAGTCCTCTTAAAAGAACATTGGAGACATGAAATAACGTGAAGATAGAATTGCAGAAGGAAGAAGCATTTAAAGATATGAGAAATCCCCTCTTCAGGAGGAAAATACAATCGTAGCAGAGGAGAAGCTACAATAGTCGTTGAATCAGTCACGAGAACAGATTTGGGACATTAGATCCAACCCAAACAGATCGAGGAGTGCACAGAAGGAGAACATATATGAGCCATCAGATATGAGCAAGTGGATTGACAGTAGTCAGATCCAATTAATTTGCATGTTGTTTAACCCTTAGCCACACGAGTCTCTTGAAGTCTTGAAGTAAATCAGAACCGTCCATTTTCAAAGAACACGTGTCAACGGATCCTTGAGTCTAGAGGGTAAGCACTCTCAGAGGAAGCAAGTTGTAAAGCTCATGAGATTCTCAAATCTCTGAAGAGTGGAGCACATCCAAACCTTCGGTGGAAAGGCAACGTGACAGTATATCGAAAGAGTTATGGAGGCCTGAAGGATTGGTGGTTGGAGTTAATCCAGGTCATTGATCACACAGTGGACATGTGGCAGGAGATCTTGCGCTCTGGAGGATAGCCACTTTGGAAGAAACTCAAAGCTCTGAAGCGAGAACTCTCGGAGACATGAAGCCTAGAGTTCATCTGGACCATCCATAAACGAGGACACGTGGTGCCAAATCTCTTACTTTGAAGGCTTAGAACTCTAAAGGGTTTATGTAGTGAAGGAGTTGTCAGAGCTGAAGAAGATTTGAACTGTTGAAGGTTGTTGACATGTGTCGAGAGATATGACACTCCATAAGGTTAAAACTTCGGAGGTTTGTGGTTTTGTGCACCTTGGAACTCCCAAAGCCCATGATTTCAAAGTATATCTCAACCCTTGATGTCGTGGAGAACATAGTTCAGTGTTGTGAGGACTCCTGAAGACCCAAAGGTCAAAGTAAATCTCAGCCATCTAATTGAAAGGACACATGGAGGTTGATCTCATCACTTTGGAGATTCAACACTCTGGAGGATAGCCCATGTTAGCAGAAGGGAACTCCCAAAGGCTAGAGTCCAGAAATAGATCTCAATCGTTGGTTTTTTGAGGTATGAGGACCGTTTATCTTTGAAATCCAAAAGTCCCGAAGTATTCTAAGTCGTAGATCTAGACGGGTAATTGAGACCATCGATCACTTCGTCAATTTGTGACTTTAGAGGAAAAGAGTTTTCGCCATACTGAAGTTCATGGAGCTCCTGAAGTAGTGCCTTTTTGGGCTAGCACCTTGTTTTCAGCCCTTGGTCATATCAGGATGTAAAAAAAAAACTTATTTTCATTTAAACAAAATAAGTCTTGCCTCGTGAGTAAACTCAAATAGCTCGATTCCACCATTAAGAGGGGATACAGTCGATAAAGAACAGATCTCAGAGTTCTGACTCTGTAGATCTCATTCTCGGATAGTCAAATCCAACAAGATCAGAGCTAAAGAAGTGCCATGGCCCGCGTTTTTTGGCCCGAAGTCATGCAGAGGATTTTGAGGACCTAGATTTACGCACAGGAAAAAGGAAGAGGACCTTTTTTCTTACATATATCAAAGGTATTTTTCATCCCTGAGGAAATGCACAATCAATACTACTAGTTTGTTTTTTGTTGTAATTATTTTTTACAAAAATGCCCACCTCTAACCATTTAGGACTAGCACGAGGGCCAATTATTCTTGGAAAGAACTATGAATTTTGGTCTCTCAGAATGAGATCCTTCTTACAAGAACATGAATGTTGGGATCCAATGGATCTTGGCTATGTGGAACCATATCCAATAGACCTAGATTCCATGAAAAATCAAGAGAGAGATGCTTAGGAAGAACAAAGGAAAAGAGAGAATAAGGAAAAGTTTTGAATTCAAAACTCAGTGGATGACTCGATTTTCTCAAAAATCACAAGTGTTGTTACTTCAAAATAGGCTTGGGACATCCTACAAACAACTTACCATGGAAATGACAGGGTCAAAATAGTTAAGCTGCAGACCTCGGGGATGCATTTTGAGACTTTAAAAATGACAGAGTCTAAAAACGTTGATCAATTCATGAACATAGTCACGGGAATTGTAAACTAGATCAGGTTGACTGGTGAAGACATCCCTGATCAAAGGATTGTTGAGAAAGTCCTCAGAAGACTTCCAAAGAAATTTGAAATGGTTTTTAGAGCCATCCTTGAATCCAAGGATCTGTTAAATTTTTCAACAGATCAACTAATGGGCTCTCTATTGACACATTAGACTAGAATACATCTAGAAGATAAGTCAATAGCCAACACCTTCAAGAATCAATTCTGTTTCAGCAGAGGGAGAGGCAGAGGTAGAGGTCACAGAGGAAGAGGGAGAAGTCCACAAAATAATCACACAAGTGAAGGTCACACACATCAAAACCAGAATTAGAATTTCCATCCTTAAAAAGGCAGAGGGAGGAGATCAAGTGAGAAAGCAAGCATACAATGCTATTACTGCAAAAGTATGGGAACTATGAATCAGAATGCTGGAAGAAGCAAGAAGATCAACACTCAGGCATAGTACATGTCTCAAATCATGAAGGAGACACCTCAGATGGGATGTTTCTCTCATGTCACAAAACTGAAGAACAAAAAAAGGACCTTTGGTTGCTAGACAGTGGATGCAATAATCACATGCCATGTAACAAATATTTACTTTCATGAATTGAATCCTCTATTTCATCTGATATTACACTTGGAGATGAATCTTTAGTCAAATTTGAAGGAAAAGGAATTGTACCTATTCTCACTAAACAAGATGTAAAGAAAGACATAAATGATGTCTATCATGTTCTAGATATGAAACATGATCTCTTAAGTGTAGGAAAATTAGTTGAAAATGGATATAAGGTAATTTTTGAAGGAACATCATGTACGATATATGACAAACCTCTGAATAGAAAATTGATTTTTGATATCCACATGACTAGGAATAGAATGTTTCCCCTCACCATTAGAACTACAAATCTGATCCAATCTTATCCACAAAGTGCATACACCCCCAATGAAACTATGATTTGGCATGCAATATTTGGACATCTACCCTTTTAGAGTCTAATCTTTCTACATAAGCACTCCATGGTCAAAGGTCTACCTATCTTCAAAGAGAAAAATTCCCCATGTGAGTCTTGCATTCTTGGAGAACATAAGAGAACCAACTTTCCATAGTCCTCCACTCAAGCCAAACAATAGTTAGAGTTGCTTCACACTGACCTATGTGGAACAATGCAAACAAAGTCAATAGGTGGTAGCTTTTCTTTCCTAACATTTATTTATGACTTTAGCAGGAAAATATGGATCTATTTCCTCAAACACAAGTCTAAAACCTTTTTAAAATTCAAGGAGTTCAAGGATGAAGTTGAAAAACTGAGTGGGAAATATGTGAAGATTCTCAGGTCAGATGGAGGAGGAGAATACTGTCCAACAAAATTTGCAATTTTTTGCAAATCAAAAGGAATAATCATGCAAACCACAGTCATGTATACTCCACATCAAAATGGAGTGGCTGAGAGGAAACATCAGACTATAATGAACATGGCAAGGAGCCTTCTTAAAGAGAAATGTTTGTCAAATCTATTTCGGGTTGAAGATGTCGCATGCTTAGTTTATCTCCTGAATAGATCCCCAACCACTAGTGTTAAGATGAAGGTCCCTCAAAAAGCATGGAGTGGGACAAAAATGAATGTTTCTCATTTTAGGAATTTTGGATGCATTTCATTCTCTCACATACCTTCTGAATTGATGAAGAAACTTGATGATAGAACTGAAAAATGCATTTTTGTTGGCTACAGTGAGACATCCAAAGCCTACAGACTCTACAATCCAATTTCAAAGAAACAAGTTATCAACAACGATGTCAAATTTCTTGAAAATCAGTTATGAAGTGAGTCTGAAAATCACCCTATGGACAATCAAAATCCATTGGTGCCACTTACTGAGAACATAGAAAATTTAGGACAACAAACACATCATCTTGTCCTTCCAATATTGTCGGTACAAGGACAACCTGAAAGTCCTCATGACAACTCTTCCTCAAGAAGAAACTCATCCTCTAAACTTCAAAATCAGAGAACTCGAAGATTGAGATAAATCCGTCAGTAGCTCGATGATATTGATCAGCAAAATCTTTTTGCATTAATGTCATGTCAACCTACATCTTTTAAAGAGGCATCAAAAGAACCACATTGGGTTCAATCCATGAACCAAGAGATTTACTTTATTGAGAAGAAAATGACACGGGATCTTGTTGATTTTCCCAAACAAAAGACAAGTATTGGTGTCAAGTGGGTTTACAAAACTAAACTCAATGAAAAGGGGAAGATTGAAAAACACAAAGCAAGAATTGTTTCCAAAGGATTCTCACAACATCCAGACATTGATTATCGTGAAACGTTTTCTCCAGTAGCAAGGTTGGACACTGTAAGTACTCTCTTAGCCATAGAAGCTCAACACAAATGGAAAGTATATCAAATGGATGTCAATTTAGATTTCCTAAATGGTGTCTTGGAAGAAGAGGTCTATGTGGATCAACCACCTCGATTTGAAGTCAAGAGCAACCAGCCAAAGTGTATCGGTTGGAGAAAGCCTTGTACGGATTAAAGAAAGCTCCAAGAGCTTGGTACAACAAAATTGACACTTACCTAATCAAGAGTGGTTTCAATAGAAGCTAAAATGAGCCCACTCTATACACCAAAACATATCAACAAGGTAAAAGTATGCTTGTATGTTTATATGTTGATAACATGATATATACTGAAAACATTGAGTTAACCATTTTTAAACATGCCATGCAATCTGAGTTTGAGATGACAGATCTTGGCATAATGAAATATTTTTTGGGGATTGAGGTTGACCAATCAACCAAAGGGATTTCTTTCTATCAACAAAAGTATGCAACAAACATCATCAAAAGATTCTGCATGCAAGAATGCAATCCAACAGAAACTCCTATACCCCTAGGCAGGAAATTGAGAAAGCAAGACGAAGGCCCTACAATGGATTATACCTTGTACAAAATTTTAGTAGGCACTTTGTTGTATCTTACATCAACTAGGCCTGATATTATGTATACATCCAACTTTGTTTCTAGGTTCATGGAATTTCCCAAAGATTCTCACTAGAAGATGGCGAAAAGAATTCTGAGATATGTTGCAGGCACTCTCAATTTTGGTTTATGGTACACTTAGTCTGAAGATAATAATCTTTTTGGTTACACTGACAGTGATTTTGCAGGCAACCTAGATGACTGAAAAATCACCTCAGGGTATGCTTTTCACCTGGGGACGAATCTGATTTCTTGGGCATCAAAGAAGCAGCTCATTGTCTCAATGTCTTATATAGAGGTAGAGTATGTCGTTGCTACCTCAAATTCCTATCAATTTGTGTGGCTGTGAAGACTATTGAAAGACATGTCACATACATAAAATGAACCATCTCCTATCTTCTATGACAACACTTTAGCAATTTCTTTATCCAAAAACTATTTTCTTCATAAGAGAAGCAAGCACATTGACACTCTCTTTCACTTCATACATGATTTAGTTAATAACGGTGAAATCGCCCTTCAATTTTTTGGCTCACGAGATCAACTCACAGACATATTTACTTATCAGTGATTATGTTTGTAACTATTGAGTTTAAGAGGAAGTGTTATTTATAACCTCAACAACATATGACTGTACACTACCAGTTGTTCTAGGCAGTTGTACCTATCGTTAGGATTTATTCTTTCGTTCTTGATTTAGTTGTTATGTTTCTAGCCTATAAGGTTTAGGCTATCATCTAATACATGTGTGCTCTGCACATTCTCGTTCCCAACCAGTCTTCTCTGTATTATCTTCTTCATTTCTTATTTTGTCAACATGGATGAACATATTAGTTTATTGATATTAAACGTGTATTCGAACGAAATCGATGTTAAAGATCACAAATTTGAAGATTACAAATTTGAAGGAAATTTATACCAGGGAAACAACGTCTCTGGTAGAAAGTGAAATTATATCATCACAAGACACAACTCTCAAGCATTTATTTTCAACGATGAATTTTGTTGCATCAATAATATTAAATCCTCTCACTAATTGGTTTAGGAATGCTTATTTCTCTGGTACGTTATTACCTTTAGCATCGATCAAAATTGATGTGTCACAACCCTTCAACAACGTAAATGAACGTTATTCATGAGCAAATCCATTGAATCCTTTTAAGGTTTCTATTTTAATGAGCAAATTAATATGTTTAAATGAAATATGCAGATCATAAATATAATCTTACCCTTACAAAACAATCATGAAAATGCATGCGAAGGAGTCCAACAAGGATAGACTTGTCTTTCTTAAAGAAACTTGTGATTACTCCTCGCACGATGGATTCTGCTTGCAGACACTTGGTGTTGTAAAATCCCTGCTGGAGGGCCAATGTGGGTCATAGAAACATGAAGAGGACAAGGGATTTCACGATTCTATGTGCCATTATAATCAAATGTTTCGACGTCATGCTGAAAATATCTCGGAGCGAATACAATGGAGACTATGAATATTTCAATGGAGGTGACATGGGATAAGACCATGAGTTGTATGTTTTCCGAATCCATACGAATATATAACAACTCCCAGATTATTTCCACCGCTATATTGAGGTTCACCGCCTTCATCATATATTCATGTAATTGTTACGAGGTCAGTGTTGTACGAGTTATCCGTATGTAATATGATATATCATATTACAATGTAATATGATATATCACTTGGAAATAATGGAGTAAGCACCAGTTGTAAGCACCAGTTATAAGCTTCAGTTGTTAGAGTCATTTGTAGGCATGTTAAGAGTCAGTTCATAGTTGAGAGTCTAGTTGTCTTTGGTTTGCATGTAACCGACTCGGTAGAGTCTTTTCCTATATAAGGATGTAATATGTCTTCATTGAATAATATAGATGTGAGCATAGCCTCATCGTGTTGTTTGTTTCACATATTTTAAGTTGGTATCAGAGATAGTTGGAGGTCTAGCTCTCTGAGGCGAGATCCAAGAACAAAATCTCGAATTTGATTTTGCAAAATTGCCAGTGCCCCCCTATAGAGTGTTAGAGAGCGCCAACGCTCTCACACTTCTAAAATTGAAAATTCCAAATCCCGAGCACTCCCTTTGCATGCATCCAAGAGTTCTAGGCACCATCACTGCCCCCTCTACTCTCACAAAGCATTGCAACGCTCCTCTTTCCATTGACATGAAGCGCCAGTGCTCCACTTGCTGAGTTAAAGGAGCATCCTACCAATTTTTTCTTTGTGCAAAGATGCATGAGAAAGATGCGTGAAGGTTAATAATGCATTGAGGTAAAGCATGGGGACTAGTTGGAGGGCCAATCCGCCATCTGGTGCAAATCTGTAAGCATCCGTGAGGTTCAGGCAAATCCGTGAGAAAATCATGGAGCCTCCTCCATTTCACTATCTGAATGCATGAGGTAAGCAAAGTATGCATGCGTGAGTTTAAAAACGTGGAGTTTGAATGCATGCATGGAGAGCACGATTTGCATGAGGTTATTTGCATGAAGCGTTTGATTATTTGAAGTGGGATTAATTGAAGTGTGAGGTTATTTGCATGCATTTGAATAAATGTGAGGTATCAAGTTCTTATTAAAAGAGGATTTATGACTTTAAGTGGACTCTTTGTAAGGTACGAATGAGGTGGATTTTTAAAAGTGGATATTATATTTAAGTGGATGCATGTGTATTTAAAACACAGGGAAAAAGTTTTCTTTAATACCTTTATACTATTTTTTATATATAAAGTGGTTTTAAGGTATATTTTTAAGGGTTTCTTATATTTCTTTTAAGAAAGCTGATATTCAAGATTGAGACGGATCGGTGGTATCCGAAGGTAGAGTGACGGACTGCTCAACACTTGAAGAAAATTTGATATTCTTGGTGATACAAGGATCCATTAGCAAATATGGAGAATCTTCTGGCAGAGACCTACCTCAACGAAGCCAACAAATTAGATGGATCAAATTTCATTAACTGAAAATTCAAGATGTAGACGCTCATGGAGGTCTATGGTGTCTAGAACATTGCGAAGGGAACTGAAGCGCGAAAACAAGGCAAAGGTATTGTTGCACATGTCTGTTAAATATAACATAATTCCACATATTAGAGAAGCTACAACTTCTTCTGCAACATGGACAACGCTTAAAGCATTGTATGAAACTAACAACACAAATCACATTTTGTTCCTGAAAACTAAATTTCTAGGGATTAAGATGGATGGAAATGAATGTGTTAGTTCATTTTTGGGTCGTATTAAAGAGGTGAAAGACAAGCTAGTACATATAGGGGAAACTATTTCCAACACTGATCTAGTCACTATTACCTTAAATGGTATTCTAGAAGATTATCATATGTTCATAACAGGTCTTGGAGCAAGGGAGAAACCTCCTACGTTTGAAGAACTGACAGGTATTTTTCTACAAGAGGAAGAGAGGCATGGGAATCTAAAGCTTCTGAGTAAATATTTGGCGTTGTGGTCAAATAATAGATCTACGAGAGGGAGATCAGGAATAAAATGAAAAGGAGGCAGTTCATGGTAGAGAGGTGGTGCATGGAAGAGAGACAATTCATCGCAGAAAAGACAACCTCCAAATCAAGGTATGCAATCTGATAAGAATGAGTCAAAGAGTTGCTTTTATTATGGTCAACCTAGACATATTGTTAAAGACTGTCATAAGAAGAAAAATGATGAGGCTAGGAATAAACCTACAACACATTCAGGTCATTATGGAGAAAAATCTTCAAATCAAGATCTCAGATTATTTATTGCTAGTGATGATATTGATGAACCCACGAATTTTGACTCACGGGATCTTAGGCTGTTTGTTTCTAACGTTGCTTTATTTGCTGAAATGGATGATTTTGATGCCTGGTTTGTGGATTCTGGAGCATCAATACATATGAATTGTAATAAAAATTGGTATGCTAATTTTAAAGAAACACATAATGGTGCCAGCATATATCTTGGAGATGACCGCGCTCATCAGATCAAGGGATATGGAGACATTCCTGTGACATTTCCGAATGGTACTATTTGTCACATTCGCAATGTGGTGTATGTGCCAGGAATAAAGAAAAAATTGATCTTTGTGTCCACCATTACAGATCAGAAATTGAAGGTTGAATTATTCAAGAATTATTGCATAGTGAAGGATCTGTTGAACCACTTCCAAACTGTTGCAATGAGAGTCAGAGCAAGAGGTCTATACAAACTTGATGCTACCAGCAAAGCACATCATACACTGACTTCTGCCACTATGCCAACAGAGATTCTTTGGCATCAAAGGTATGGACACATCAATCATCCGGATTTATTGTTATTACAGAAAAATAATATGGTTGAAGGACTTCCCATGTTAAAGAATGAGAAGGTTGCTTATGATGGATGTGCATTAGGAAAGATGCATAGAGATAAATTCCCCTCTAATCCTGATAAGAAAAAGAGAGATGTGTTAGATCTTGTGCATACTGATGTTTGTGGGCCTATGCAGACTAGGTCTTTAGGAGGTGCATTTTACTTTTTATTTATTTATTGATGATTGCACGAGATACACATGGGTTTACTTCCTTAGACGAAAAAGTGATGTTTTCAAGTAATTTAAGGAATTCAGAACCACGGTGGAAAAGTAAACAGGAAAATCCATCAAAATCCTCCATTCAGATTAAGGGGGAGAGTATAAATCAAGGGACTTCAACAAATATTGCAAAGATAATAGAATAGTACAACAGTTTACAGTACCTCACACTCCATAGAAAAACGGAGTTGCTGAATGGAAAAACAGAACTCTGGTAGAGTGTGCACACAGTATGATGAAAGGTAAGAATCTCTAAAATGCATTTTGGGCTGAAGCCATAAATACTGCATTTTATTTAAAGAATAGAAGTCCAACAAGGTGTATTGATAATGTTACTCCTTTCGAAGCCTTGAATGGTTCCAAACCTGTAGTTCATAATTTGAAATTATTTAGGTGTAAGGATTTTTCTCATATTCCAAAGGAGAATAGGAGGAAATTGGATGCTAAATCCATTAAATGTATTTTCATTAGGTACTGTTCTAAATTTAAAGCATACAAACTGTTTGATCCTACTACTCACAAAGTATTTGCAAGTAGAGATGTACTTTTCCATGAGAAGGAAGCAGGAAATCATGACGACAACAGTCATGAGAAATGACAGAGACTTCTTGATGAAGGAGTTAAAGAAGAGCTGCAACAACAGCCCACACAACAACAACCATCCCCGCAGCAACAACAACAACAGCAACAAGAAGGACTCAGTGATATGGACAATTCAAGCAGTCACAGTTCACCTAGAGGTGAAGATAGATCTTCACAAAGTGGGGAGGAAGATAATTAGTTGAGAAGATCTTCAAGACAGATTCGGCTTCCTGAGAGGTATAAAAAATATTCCCTAATGAGTAGCATTTCAAATATCATAGAACCCATGAGTTTTGATGAAGCTAATGAACGTGATGAATGGCGAAATGCAATGGAGGAAGAATATGAATCTATAATGAAAGACAATACTTGGGAATTGACTGAATTGCCTAAATATAAGAAGCTCATTGGATGCAAATGGATATACAAACCTAAGTTTAAATCAGATAGTAGTATAGATAAGTATAAGGCTAGACTGGTGGCAAAGGGGTATTCACAAACAGAAGGTATTGATTATGCTAAAACATTTGCACCAGTAGCTAAATTGAATACTATCAGAATGTCAATTGCTTTAGTTACAAAGTACCATTGGAAGCTACATCAATTAGATGTTAAATCTGCATTTTTGAATAGTGAGTTAAAGGAAGAGGTTTACCTTACTGAACCTGAAGGGTTTGTTGAAAAGGGTCAAGAACACTTAGTGTGTAAGTTAAAGAAAGCATTGTATAGACTAAAACAAGCACCTAGGTCATGGTATGAAAATACAGACTCTTTCTTTCTTCAACATGGTTTTATGAGGAGCAAAAGTGATCCAAATCTGTATACCAGATTTGATGAACATGGGTATATAGTATTGATTTCATTATATTTTGATGATTTAATAATTATAGGAAATGCAGAGAAGTTAATTGATGAAATCAAGGAGCAATTATCAAAGGTATTTGAAATGAAAGATCTTGGTGAGTTACATTACTGCCTAGGTCTTGAAGTTTGGAGAAATGCAGACCAAACTTTTGTTTGTTAGAGTAAGTATATTAGAGAAATACTTAAGAGATTTAAAATGGATCAGTGTATGTCTTCTACTGTTCCCATGCAGTAGAATGTGAAACTTTCTTGTGATGATGGTTCAAAGGAGGTGAATGGCACTGTGTATAGAGAGATGGTGGTAGTCTGAATTATCTCATCACAACTAGACCTGATATTTCATATTCTGTGAGTGTGTTAAGTCAATTCATGGCGAAACCTCATGAAATCCATTGGAATGCAACAAAGGCAGTACTCAGGTATCTAAAAGGTACACTTGATTATGGTATTAAATATATTGATGCATCTGATGTTGAGTTGACAGGTTATTTAGGTTCTGATTGGGCTGGCAATCTGGATGATCGAAGATCAACTGCTAGATATGCGTTCAACATTGGATCCGGGGTTGTTTCATGGAGCAATAAAAATCATCCTACTGTATCTTTGTCTTCCAATGAAGAAGAATATAAAGCCTTGTGTGCAACAACTTGTGAAGTTGTTTGGTTAAGAATACTTCTTCAAAATGTTGGAGAAGAACGAAAGAAACCTACGATGATCAGATATGATAATCAAAGTTCAATCAATATTGTGAAGAATCCGATTTTTCATGCAAGGACAAAGCATGTTGAAGCTCAGTTTCATTTTGTTCGAGAAAAGTTGCAGTCAAATGAAATAGCTCTTATGTATTGTAATATTAGTGAAAATGTTGCTGATATTTTCACTAAGCCTCTTGGAAAGATTAAGTTTGAACTGTTTAGGGAGATATTAGGTGTAGAAGTCAATCCATTCTCCATTAAGGGGGAGACTTGGAAATAATAATGTAAGCGCCCAGTTATAAGCTTCAGTTGTGAGAATAAGTTGTAGGCGTGTTAAGAGCCAGTTCATAGTTGAGATTCTAGTTGTCTTTGGTTTGCATGTAACCGACTTGGTAGAGTATTTTCCTATATAAGGATGTAATCCGTCTTCATTGAATAATATAGAAGTGAGCATAGCCTCACCATGTTGTTTGTTTCGCATATTTTAAGTATATCATATTACAATATATCATATTAGATGTTAATATGATATATCATATTACAATCTAATATGATATATCATATTACATTACAATATCATATTTACGCCGAAAGGCGTACACCTATTGACAATGGGCACAATTAATGATCTTTTAACCTTATTTAATCTTAAACCGTAATCTGATGGCTATGCATTGAAGATGCTGACATATTCTTAGTCGTCCTCGAAAATCAATGGGTCAGATTTATTGTTCATAAATTTCTTGCATTTATCAAGGCATCCATTAACATGTTTAATTTTTAACATTTACCTAATCACATTAAAAAATGAATGTAAGGATATGTAATTGCCATGTTTAAATGATTTAGTGGGATTAAACCGTGGCATCTAAATAAATGCCCACGTTCTACTTTTGAACCGGCCGTCTCATACCCACACGTTCCATTTATCAACCTAATGCACCCAAACGTTTCATACAGACCGTTTTATATTGGGGGCACGCGTTGTCAACCGATACCTTTAGGGGTTCTCAGCAGCGAGTTAGTGGCTATGCTAGTATAATATATCATATTACATTGTAATATGATATGTAATTGTTAGGAAACTTAATATCTCTTTAATACTCATAAACTGTTCATAGACTCTATATTTATGCCGAAAATATATTTTAGGGATAAGTTTTGTAGAAAATCTGTGAACTAGTTGACAGGTTTTCAAAAACTACCTTCTTTACCCACCTGTCACTTATCCTTTGACTAACAAGTTTTCAAAACTCACCCCTTTTTTACCCAACCACCTATCACTTATTTTTAGATCTTATCTTTGGATCCTAATCAATCCTGATCAATGTAAATCCAAAGGCGGTTGTACTGAAGTCACTTATATTTGGAACCTTCTCAATGTAAATCCAACGACGATTGTACTGAAGCGGTGAAGCGGTCTATCTGTTACTACCGCCGCCTCCTTTCACATCTTTAAACTTTCTTCGACTGAGATGTGATCCAAAGAATTCAAAAGCTTTGGTGCACATTCTGGGATGCATTTCTATTTTCCCCTTTATCCATTAATGAGGCTGAGGAACTTGGAGCTCTTCTAAGATTTGATAATACAGAAGTCGAATTCATTAGCTGATTTGAGTTTGTCCCTGCCTGTAATAAATCTCTATTCAACCGCTAATAGTTTTTTGGTATTGAATCTCCAGATTTGATGGTGCAAGCAAGGAAGGCGTATAGCATCCTGTGATTATAATTTTCAGAAGGAAGTTATGACTATGTAGAAGCGATAGAGGATACATGGAGTTGCAGTGGTGTTTTTGGTGCTGCTATCTCGCTCGTTCCATTGGTATTCTTGCTCGGACTCTATGGTGGATTTCCGAGCAGTAAGTTAATCTGAACCTATTTCATTTTTTACTATATTTGAAACCCCCTTTACACACTGTTGTGTCTCGGGAATCCGACTTTGGAGTACTTGGGCAGGGGCACTTACAGGTTTTTATGAAACCCATTTCTAGAATTTGTGGTGGATGTTTTGCATTTTATTGTGCCATTTTGTCCCTTTGTTTTTATACTCAGAAAATTGGCATTTGATGATTACCTATATCCTCAGCACTGTGGGTGATTCGATTCTGGGTTAGTGTTTGCATTATATCTGGTTGAATAGCAGGTAGTGTGAGGCTTATTTCACAATTTTATGAGTTTGTAGATTCATCTTTTTTTATATCTCCTTATGCATTGCCATGCTCAGTTATTTCCAGGGGAGATCAATGTTAGTTATTCCTAAAGAGAGAACGAAGAGTAAAAGGCTTATATTTTGATGCTACTTTTCTGGCAAGCATTATTTAACAGTGTACAATGCAACTATGTAGCAAAAAAACTAACTGCACATCTGTTCTCTAAATCAGAAATGCAGAGATAACAACCATTCGCTATTTCCAGTGTTTTTCGTTATTCCTTTTATTAGCTCCTCGTTTCCCTTTTCTCTCCTGTGGTTCAAAGTTTAAGGATATAGTTTGTTTGATCAATTTTGAAGGTGTTTAAACCCATCCGAAATTTTGAAAAATCTTAATATAACTGGAAAATATATTATTTATAATTTTTTGCAATAAAAATTTCCAAACTATTATATATATATATATATATATATATATATATATAATTTCAACTTTTTAGTTTATTTATGTTTAACACTGAGCTGTGCGTAGCAAGTTCGTTTGAAGTGTTTGGCAGGATGAATCAGGGCACCAGTGGGAAGCACAGAAGTTGTAACTCTTCCTGTGGGAGAGCATCGACATTATATAACCTGTTTGTGTATGACGATTCCTCTTGTTTCCATGATCATTTTCATATGGGAAACTGGCTACTGGATCAAAATCATCCCTTGCGAGTGTAATTAGTCATGCTGTGAAATGTTTAGTAGAAGAGGCACTGATTATTTACTATGACTTTCCTAGCAGAATGGTAGGGAACAATTCTGGGGCGTTGGCATTGCTCAGTATTTTTCACCAATTCAACTCTTCTGTAATCGCGGTTTACTATTTAGATTCCAAAAAATCTATACGTACATGAAACACTTATCACTTATTGTAAATTAAACTAGCACAGCCACAAACTCGTGGCTGGGGCTGGTGAACGCCGAAAGGTGTCGGCTAGTAATTGACACCACAGAACCATAAAATGAAACGGATGCCTCCATGTGATCCAGAAAATGAAACACTGTCATAAACAATTCAAAATTCTTCTTCATGTGAATTTACTAATCTACACATGATTAAATCTCAAATCCACACATACACCCAATACTACACACATACACCCAATACTACACCAGGAAAATTCAAGCAAACCTTAATCATGGCCAAAACAATAAAGGGATTCGAGGTGCACCATGAGCATCTTGGAGACATTGCTAGCTCCAAATATCTTATGAACAGAGGCGAACTTCCGAGGCTCGTGAGGGGAAAAGTATGGGGGAAATGGGCACTCTTGAGCACACCTCCGTCGGAGCAGCTTGCATGCAGCACAGGGGGTTGATGTATTTGAAGGTTTATGACCACCCAACATCGCCTTCGTTGTATCACTTCCTCTCGCTTACAAAATTGAAATCTCTCCCTTTGAAAGCAAAATCTGTTGGCCATGTCAATGGAATTACAAACAGTCAGGCCTATAACAGAAAGGCTTTGCTAGATCATTAAAACATATTTCGATCAATCTATGCTTGAACCATGAATGCAAGAAGCTTTATATCTCATAGGGATTGACCATCAGATCATTATGAATTAGGGTTAGAAGCAGCATACCTTCTTTAAGACACTTAAGCATCACTATATTGATGACAGCGTTCAAAACGAATTATTTGCATGTCTGTTAACAATTTGAAATCAAAATTTATTCCTTAGTAAATTTAACTGTGAGACCAGAACTCGAAAATTTTACAAATTTCTACTCTACTTTTGTGTCCAGAGATTATTCAATGGAGATTTCAGAAAAATTACAAAATATGATACCTTAAATCTGATATTTTTTTCAATGAACAACACCTGGACTGCTCATTGATTCCATCTGCTAGGCTTCAGAGAAAAATCAAAGGGAAGATAATTACGCTGTATAATCATAACGAATACAACAACCCTAATCGACGGATAACACTTAGAAAACAATTGATTCACAAAAACCGTAATCGGCCATTAATGTGCTTTTCTTTTTTTTGCAGATTTGAAGTCTTTATTTCACACGTATCTGTGGCTGTCCCAGCGCATCTCATCTTATTCTATCGATTTGCAAAAGCATCATGTAAGACAGATTTACAGCTTGCTCTACCTATGTTCTTCCCAACAGATCGCAGCTACCACCATGTGGTATTTCTTAGCCAAATATTTCATTATTGTTCTCGACTCTGCGACCACAATCACAATTATTATCATAACACAGTCCTATCACAGGCAATCGAT